>JAEQML010082584.1:0-10761 GCA_016904865.1 Pissodes strobi | reverse complement strand
TTTTCTAGTAACACCGCAGAAAACTGTATGAAAATCCTTACAACTTTGGCATTTAATATTTTTTTATACGAGGGCAAATAAAAAAGTTAAAGGGGGGTTACATTTATAACCGGACACCCTGTACACTGGTATTGAGGATAATTGCATTTTACTAATAACAGTACGATTTATTATAAACTCTCTAGTATTGTCGCTTGAAAATACCTTGAAAATATTATGTTAATATTTGATTTTTGAGTTTTATTTATTATCCTGTAGATATGTTTATTCTGTTCATACTTTTAAATTCTCATATAGATCTACAGTATGAGTCAGTGGATCATAATTAAATATAACTTTTAGTATTTTGTTTTGCAATATTTGCATCGAATTGTAACTTATAGTCCCACATGTGCCGCATACGGGGACCAAATATCGAAAACGTGATAATACGAAGGCATTATAAACATTTTGTTTCTATTTTTATGTTCATCTTTATACGGTATAAAGACTAAAGGTTTTACTCTATGTAAAACATTAATAAATGTAACAATGTTTTGTCATGCTCTCGTATATAAATAACCGTTTGCTAGTATAATTAAAATCGCAGTCAGTACATTTTATTCTAATACTAATATAGTTAGTTTTAGAAGTTTGAGAGTGTTTTCATTTTAATTTTTTTCAGTAGAAAATTAACACTTGTATCATATTTATTCATAATACTACAGTTTAGTATTACACACATTTAGTTTGCTTTTATACGAGAGATAGTTTCTGTTTTTATATATCTAAGATAACATTTATGTATTTTTGAAATTTTGGCATATAATCTTATATGGACTCACCCCCTGATTTGGTTCTTACGATGAATATTGCCCCTTTTTTCGCCTCCTTTGCGAGCAAGACGAGTCACTAACACTTTCTCTGCCTTGAAATACGATTTTCAGGAATTTTTCTTCTTAAAACCAAAAGAAAGGTCCGATTTACGGATTCTTTACTATTTGTCACCGATCGGTACAAAATTGTAATGACGCAACAGGTCGACGAGCTCGAGCGACCGGGCCTGGGACGGCTGAATCATCATGTTTTTTGATAACATCTTTAAAACTTGTACCGGTTGGGATAAAATTGTATACTACAAAGTGTAATGAAGGACGGCGGAGATGCAAAGGATAATTTTGCATTTGAGCGTGTTGTCTTAGAAACACTGCATTCGGTCATTTTTTACCTTCGGTGCTCTTTCTCCATAATATGAAATTGAACTCATGCAGTTTTTAGACAACACGCTGTCATGCAAAATTATCGGTAATTTTAATGCACCTGTGCAATTACTTCCGATAACATTTCTCGGTCCGAGAAGTCGAGGAAATCTAAGCTAAGTTTAGAATAATTTAACTAACTAATACAAACATGTAGGAATATAAATTATTATAATTATACAGGGTGTTACAAGTTCAACTATATGCATAGAAATCTTGAAAAATGTGAGAGGTACGAGGAAGGTTAAAAACTGCTACTAAGAGGTAGATACCCTTCAGATTGAGCACCAAGGCATCTAAGAATGAGAGGGCGGCTGAGGTATTGCCGCATATTATTCGCCCTACTTCATTTATTCTTCTTAGAGGATCTGGGAGCTCTTCATTAACGCTATAAATAAGAATAGTAATTTTAGAGAAGGAAACGGAATTGTTCAAAATACATTTAAGTTTAAGTTTAGGGATCTAGTCAATACCTAAACACATTTTTATACACGGCACAACTAATAATATACTATATAAAACAAGCTCAGTCCCATTGCAATTAGTCAGAGTTTAAACAAGCGTCTAGGGATAGGGCGAAATTTCGATGCGAAACCGTGCATGCGCAATGGTTAAACAGTAATAATAGGCATTATTATGGTTTTGCATGTCCCTACGCTCGCTAAGGGAGCGCAAACAACAAGAACTTACCAAAACTAACCCAAGGTTAACCCAAACTAACCCAAAATTAAGAAAAAAGAGTAAATCAATAAAAACAAACATAACTTTAAAAAACGTAAACAAAACAACTGTCGCGACCGACGGGAATCCAACCCGCAGCGCAGAAATGACAGGCAAAACCACTACCTACTACACCACCGAGGCGTTGAAGGAATTTCGCTAGAACGTAAAGACATGGATACTTTCGATATTTCGGCCATATTACGCATGCACGGTATGGCATCGAAAATTTAGCCCTATCCCTAGACGCTTATACAATTTAATAATATTAAGTTAGTGGCAAGCATTTTAAGTTTTGACACGAGCTGTGACATTTTAACAGTAATTAGTTTATTTGTCCAAGTAAAATAAGGCAGATTAGTAAATAATTACTTACAGTAAGGTACGTATTATATAGTTATTGTCAATATAATTATAGTAATTATCATTATCGACTATTTACGTTAGAACTGGAAGCAACTAACAATTATTTAATTTTATAACCTTAGTCGTTCCAATTTCCAACAAGATAATTATATTAGATAATTAGGATTCTTCGTTTATTCCCCGATTTCACATGAATTGCGATACATTGACCTTTCTGACCGGCACACGAAGTATATTAGCAAAATGTTTACATACCTTATACTTTAAGAATAATAAAATGCTCCTATTTTATCTTTATTTTCCTGCTATTTTTATCTAAACTGCTAATGTTAACACAAATCAAAATGATAATAACATCTACGTACGAGTAGTCACATATTAACCTCAGTTGTGTCTGGTATTAGTGGTATTCTCAATATGCCTAGATACCTAGGTGTGATCCAAGATCTGTGAATTTTTTACTACAATATGCTTTCATTCTATAGCATTACAAGATATAAAAAAATTATACAAATACTCTTTGAACAATTTTATTTCACATTTTCCGAATCTATAGTATGAATGGTTTATTTTAGAAACTACTTGATCCTTTGACTTATAAATTAACTTTTTCTCAACTACGACTACTTCGCAAGGCAACGTACTATGAGCACAGATCTATATAGCTACGCAACAGATGCGCATTTAAAGATCCTTTACACAAATAGTGCACTATGTAAAAAAATCTATCAAGAGCTCTTGTGGTGTAGAGGTTTAGATCGTTGGGTCTCACCTGGAAAACGCGGATTCGGACCCCGTTGCTTTTTTTATATTTTTTTAAAGATTATGTTTCTAAACAGCTTTTTTTCTTGATTTTGGGTATGTCTTGGCTTAGATTGGGTTAGCACCTGGTTAGTATCCTTTTCTTGAGCCCCCGTAGCGAGAGAAGCGAGCGGAGGGCCATACAGATCGACCAATGGGAAAGGCCGATTTTTATATAGTGCACTATTTGTGTAAAGGATCTTATAACGCAACAGATGCCTACTCCGGTATTATAAGTGTTGCTCGCCAATAATGCAATAAACTTGAATATTTTCCTATTTAGACGTGCTTTGCCCCTCCGTGTTGCCAAGTCGCGAACTATAGTTTACCTTTCATATCATATTATGGTATTACTCATTTTCTTGGCAATCGTATGATGTCAAATTAATGTTCATTATCAGATCTAGTGAATGGTGTGCTTGAACATGGGCTAAAACTCACCTTAAATACCGGTGTAAAAGGTCATTACAAATTTTGTTAACTTATACCGTAATATCTCTTATTTGTATTAAGTAATAATATTATCACGCAGGTTTTCGTTCCGAAGATCAAATTTTTGAAATGTTTATCGACATGTCAAAATACCATTTAATTTTGTTTTAAACTCTATTATCAATATTATAAATTTGTTCATTTAAATTGCCATTTCATTAATAAACTATCATACTTAATAAAAAATTTAAAAATCGTATTTTTCTAAAAAAATATGTTGTGATAATTTGATACATAAATATTAATAATAAAACTCGATGATTTGAGCGGGTCAAAAAGTCAGCAGAAATATTGTTCGACGTGATAAATTGGCAACACCGACCCGTTCCTAGACGACTGGTTCACCCGCTCGCGAAAGACGGTGATCATTTTTGGCCCCGCGCAAAAAGCATTGGAAGAGGCATCTGTTGCGGAGCTATATAGATCTGTGCTATGAGTCAAATATACGGAAAATAGCGACCTACAAACAGAAAATAAATACGTATACACACAAGCTCGACAAAAATATTACTTGACCTAATACAACGACTACACAGAAGGAAGCTATTATCACGGTATAAATAAGTATATACGGTAGGTTCACTCGAGACAAATTTCCAATTTCGCCGACAGTTTTTACCTTCGATGCGACTCCGGATCAATCTCGTTCGCGGCCAGTTGTGGCTACACTACGAGGGAGAATTTACGGTCAGTGTGCAAACGCCTTGATATTCTGTACTGTTGGGTCGCGTTGAATTAAATAATTATTAAGATCGCTACTATGGCGATATATTGTTGTCCGGATAATTATTGTATTACAAAAGTGGGTGACGGATTTTCATTTTGTAGATGCCCCAAAGACCCTATCAGTTAAGATTTATAATAATTTTTGAATAATATGCAGTTTTTCAATTACACGTATAATCGGTTTAACAAAAATATGTCTTTATTAAAATTTTGTTATTTACCTAAATATGGATAAAGACAATAGTAAGAAAAGAAAACAAGTACGGCAAAAATGAAATGCCCGTCACCACTAGCGTGAGCAAAAATCCGTTCATGTTTTAATAATTGCGAATTTTTCACATGACCTTTTGTGTTTTTAAAGCATCTCTTATATTTTAACAATGAAAATGTTTCTATTCTCCTAGTAGGTATAGGGCCTCAAATCGTGAAAAAGTGCATGCTACGTTTGACACATGACATCATACGCGTGTGAGATCGTGTTAGTTTATTTACTTAAACTTAAATTTGATTTATAAGGTATCGGAATCGATTAAAATTATTAAAATAAATTGGAACTAACTGAAACTCACCGGAAGTTGATTGAATGACTAACCAAAACTCGCCAAAAGTAACCAATACAGGCTTAAACGTACCGGTACAGGTTACCAAAATTAAATTAAGTGAAAACTAACCAAAACGAACGGAATTTTAGCGACTAACCAAAACTAACTAAAAACATTAAATTTGATTATAACGTATCGGAACCGATTCAAATGACTAAAATAAATTGGAACTAACTGAAAGTAATCGAAAGTTGATTGAAAAACCAACCAAAGTAACTAACAGCACCAAAAAGGGCTAAAACGTATCGGAACAGATTAAAAATATTAAAGTAAGTTGAAACTAACCCAAAGTAACCGAATTTTGGCGACTAACCAAAAACTATAAAATTGGTTATAAAGTATCGGAATCGGTTCAAATGACTAATATAAATTGTAACTAACTGTAATTAACAAAAAGTAGATTGCACGACTAATCAAAACTAGCCAAAGTAACCAAAAGCACTAAGAGCTTAAACCTATCGGAACAGATTAAAAATATTAAAGTTAGTTGAAACTAACCCAAATTAACCTAATTTTTGCGGCTGACATAATTTTACCAAAAACATTTAAATTGGTTATAATGTATCGGAACCGCTTCAAATGAGTAAAATAAATTGGAGCTAACTGAAAGTAACCAAAAAAGCGAAAACATAAATCGAAATAGATTAAAAATATTAAAGTAAGTTGAAACTCACTTAAATTAGCCGAATTTCGGCGACTAACTAAAATTGACCAAAACATTAAAATTAATTATACTCGAACGTATTGGAACCGGTTCAAATTCTAAAATACATAAAAACCAACTAAAACTAACAGAAATCTGATTGAATGACAAACCAAAACTAATCAAAAGTAACCAAAAGCACTAAAACGTATCGGAATAGGTTACAAAAATTAAAGTAAGAAAACTAACCAAAACGAGCAGAACTTTGGCGACTAACCAAAAGTAACGAAAAACACTAAATTTGATTATAACGTATCGGAGTCGGTTCAAATGACTAAAGTAAATAGGATCTAACTGAGACTAACCGAAAGTTAATTAAACGGCTAAACAAAACTAACTAAAAGTAACCAAAAGCGAAAGAACGGGCTAAAACAATTCGGAACAGGTTAGAATTATTACCTAGCGCAACGACATGGCTAGTTATATATTAATAGATTTTCCTATCTATAAGTGGAGGGTAAGTTTTTAGGTCTTGATATCCGCACCTTTTTTTATTTTTTTATAATTATGTTAAAAAAATATTATAATGTTAAAAAGGTATTTCTTTAATTAGTTAGTTTTAATTCATTTTGGTCACTTGAACCGACTCCGATACGTTACAATCAAATTTAATGTTTTCGGTTAGTTTTGGTTAGTCGCCAAAATTCGGTTAATTTAAGTTAATTTTAACTTACTTTAATATTTTTAATTTGCGCGATACGGTTTAGCCCTTTTTGGTGCTTTTGGATAGTTGTTCAATCAACTTTCGGTTAGTTTCAGTTAATTCCAATTTATATTAGTAATTTGAACCGGATCCGATACGTTATAACCAATTTTAATGTATTTGGTTAGTTTTGGTTAGCTGCAAAAGTTCGGATAATTTGAGTTAGTCTTATTTTAATTTTTTTAATCTGTTCCGATACATTTAGTTCTTTTTGGTGCTTTTGATTACTTTTGGTTGATTTGGGTTAGTAGTTCATTATGCATATGACATCATGTGTGGCAAATGTAGCATGCACTTTTTCGCAATTTGATGCCCCATAACAGCAAAACAGAAACATTTTCAATGTTAAAAGTACTACGGCAGACGTAGCGCGATGAGAGAAATTCTCACAAATGCAACCAATCACTTGAGAAATGCACCCGGTTAATTGGCCATGTTAAAGCGGACGACAAATAAGTCAGCTAGAGTAGTGGAGGACAGTTCCGTTAGCCATCTCCGAAAACTGACGATTTCGCAGAAAATGTGAGAGAAATACTCGTAGCGCGAGTAATGAAGTGTTAAGACATTTAAGAAGCTATAAATTTACATTACTAGCTTAATATGTCCTTTTTATATTTAAATTCCCACAATATTTGTCAGGTACTTTGAACCTTCT
Source organism: Pissodes strobi (assembly GCA_016904865.1). Lineage (NCBI taxonomy): Eukaryota > Metazoa > Arthropoda > Insecta > Coleoptera > Curculionidae > Pissodes > Pissodes strobi. Next base: position 3,755 of record JAEQML010082584.1, on the reverse strand, counting down.
GCTTTATACATGTTTTAATAGATGAATGAAGTTACAAACTGTCAAATAAATTGTTTTTATATGTATTACCTTTATTTATAATGTTTTTGAATTTAGTATACGTTACTATTTTGTATAACTTTATTACATAGTTTTATTCATTTGAATCACGTATTAAAAATTACCTTAATCGCCCTTTGAAATATCGTGTATTACGAGGAAATAATTTTGCATCAGCTAATACTTTTTGAATCTCCCCTCACAGACTGCTCGCGGCTGCAGGTAGGGTAAAAACTAATTTTTTCTTCAAACGTCAGTAAATTCGTCATTACTCGACTGTGTAGGCGGCCGTGAAGTTTCATTTTTCCTCCGCCGGCGCCGGAGCTTTACTTTTCACTTTTCCGCCGGCGGAGGTAAAAGTGTTGTCATAGCAACATAGATACAATACAAACACACAACAAAATAAGCGTCATCAACTCAAGATTTATTAAACTAAAATTTGTATTTATCACTCAATCTGTGCACTGCATTTCTAAAAATCACTAATTTAAGAACAAATTGGTTACTATTTAATCGAACTTACCCAATAACTGCTTATCAATACGGAAATATAACGCAATCGGAGACGCAATTTTAATTCAAAAAATATGACAAGTGTCCACTGACAGCTTTATGTTACATTACTATAGCAACAACCTGTGCCTATTCACCGACACCGGTCTAAGCCCCCTTGCAAACCCACTTATCTTTAATAATAATTATTATTATTACTATTAAAAAGAGATGTTTTTGCATTAATCTGCCGACATTTGAAGAAAAAACAGCATACTTTATTTGGAGGAAAAGTTACTTTTCATGGCTTGCTCTCTATTACCAGCCTCACTCCCTTCGGCTGCTAAACACGAGCGCGCCATGAAAAGTATTACTTTTCCTCCATATAAAATAATATACTATTTTACCGTGCTGCGGCCTTTGCGTTTGATCCAAAAACATGAAACGATTTTTGCTGAGTGAATCTACTCGATATTATTTGTACTCTGCTATTATTAGGGAAATAAGAGCATCTGAAGTGGCTATCGCATCTTTCGCCAAAGCATCAACTATAAGATAATAAAAATATTCGAGAAGGTATTGAAGATAAATATAGTATATTACATATTTGAGAATTGTGACGCAATTAGTTAATTGCTTAACAACCGGTCCATATTTAGATATTAAGACCGCTAAGTGAACCAGACATATTATGTCTGGTTCACTTAGCGGTCTTAATATCTATAGGTCTGGTACCAATGATTTTTGGGCATTAAAATTAGAGTAGCAAAATTTATAAAAATACCCTACCTGAAAACATCGAGAAAGCTGAAAAGAAATTGCATACACTCAAGTTGCCCTTGACTTTATCATACCAAAATAAACATTAAATATACTAATTAAGCTATTTAATTATTAAATATATTCTCAGACACGACGTGCATAATGAAAAATTAATTAGGTCTCAAACCTAATTGAGATTATGGTATCGGACTTAAAATATAATAGTAAGGTTCTTTAAAATAAGCAACACCAAAATTAAATCAGTAATCCGTAATCTTAAGTTCCTAATCAATAATACTGCCTTGTTCTATTTTAATGTTCCTAACTAAAATATAAATTTTACAAGTTCTGGTAAAGTAACAAATAATCACAGAACGTCCTAAATGAAACACCTTAAATACAGATTAATCCCCTAAATAAAAATAATTATAAATGAATCACATGACAGCGGTAATATCAGTGCACAAATAAACATTTTAAAAGAAATCAAATAAACTGACCTGTGTAAATAATATATAGTCAGTGAAGATCTACAGGGGCAATACAGGTGAGCTCAGTTCGGTAATCTGCTTTTGGAGAAAAACCTAAAGTGGCCGTTGTGTAAGATGGTCTACTGCCATAAGGCTCACAGTAAATTACAGTAAGTGCGCAGGATTTAAGTAAATATAAGCAATACAAAAAAGTAATTCAGATGATTATAATAATATTAGCAAGACATTTGCTAACCAAGATAATATCATATACGACAATGAAGAAAGTCGGTATTAATTAATCAAATAATGGAAAGATACAGTAATAGATGCCATAAAGAATAAAGATAATAAGTTCGATAAAAATAAAGTGAGTGACTATATGACCTACATTAAGGGCGGAACATTTAAGTAAATGAACATAGAAAAAAAGTAAATCAGATAATTAGAATGATCTTAGCTAGACATTTGCTAACCAAGATACTGTCATGAAATAATAACTGACAACGACAAAAACTCATTACAAACGAAGAGCACAACACCTGAAGACATAATGTAGTCAAGTACATAGTAGTAGAAAGAAATATTGATTTAGCAACACCCAGTGTATCTAAGAGTATAAAGAAAAACGGCCATAATCTAGAACAAGAAGCTGTGGATTGCATGGAGTCTTTATTCGACGTGGTAAGATAAAGAGATGGGTATACCACTTATGTGATAAAATATAAATTAAGATACTGAGCAAAACATCATTTAGAAATTCCCATAGCGCAGCAACACATCAATGCTACTTTCTTAAATTTAAAAATTATATGTACTCTAGTGAAAATTTCTCACATACAAATATTCATCCCCACCCACAGTTTACTTATTATACAACGGCAACACTTTGAACACGCAACACTACAAACGTTTCTAATTTTGTAAGTTTCTCACCATCTGCCAAGTATAGTTCTACACACAGTGAAAACAGCTATGTTTCATCTGTTTTTAATAATATTAATTACCCGATTTTTTTGAAACATTTTTGATCGTATATACAACGTGTGACTACAATGCTGCAAATAATAGATTTTGATATTTCAGGATCAATACTTAAAACTGATCGCATTAAAATCCGAAATGTGTACATTAGGCTGGTAACTTATTCTCTACTAACAGCTAATCTGATTGAGATAGGAGTGATTTTTCAAAATCTTGTACCAAATGTTCAATTTTGAGCCCGAGCATACCAAGTAATATTTCAAAATAAGTCGGTATCATGCTAGTGAATGTTTAAACCCTGAACCATATTCCATTCGTAACGTATCCTAAAGGTTTAGTCCAACACCCATACCTTATGAAAATAATTCTCGTCGCCACCAATGTCTTGGCTTATGGTTTTCCGAGCTATACGATACACATTGTACAATCTTAAACCCTAACAGCAATTTTAATTCAGTACCACTCGCAGTACAAAACAGTTTAAACAATAAAACCGTATAAATATGTGGCCACACGACAAAGTCTATAAGACATTTTGTCGACTATGTATACTTTGCCGATTCATGCTATATTATGTCAAAGAAAATTCTACTACGAACACTATAATCATAGCATAAACAAACACTTTGCTACACCGAAACACCTGCTTGTTTACTATAAACTAGAATACTTCACTACTAACAAATTTCTAGTTTAAATATGGCTTATTAAATATTTGTTCAAAGTTAGTGCAAAATTTGTTTCCACAGCTGGAAACAAATATTGTTTTTTTAACACCAAAATATTAGTACTAGTTATTAAGCGTTTGTTTCTTTAAAACTAAGATTTTTTTTTGTAAGTGCAGGCTGTTTAGAGGTTATAATAAATTTATTAAATATAATTATTTTTTTTTAATAAATAACAGATATTTATTTACTATTAAAAATAAACATGTCTTCATAATATATTATTTTTATATGTAACAATCACTTTGGTAACTATAAACAAATTGTAATATTGCTCAATAAG
>JAEQML010082583.1:0-10762 GCA_016904865.1 Pissodes strobi | reverse complement strand
CTTTTGCGCCTGCTTTGCATGACACTTTTTTGTTTCCTTTACGTTATGTGTTCCTTACAGATTGCCTTGTATTTAAGACACAAGTATGGGATAAATTAATTACATTTTAATCCTCACTCTGAGCTGAAAGTGAAATATTACACCGTGAATAACAAGCATCCTAACTTCTAGTTTGAATGAATCACTATTTATAAACACAGCATCATATAGGTTATGTTTTGAAAATGTTGGAGTGGTGATTTAATGAGAAAGACTGTCCGAATTCCACCGTATAGAAGGTAGCTCCAACGAACTGGGGAGACTTGGATCTGTCGATGTAAATGCGGAAGTGATCAGGGTATTTGGTGTGACCAATACTGTGGCATTAGCTTTAGATTGGGGAAGGTGGGGAATCTCTGTTTATGGATGTTAGTCCAAGATCGATTTGGATGGACGAAGGTATGGTATGAAGGAGATTCGGGTTAGATATTTCTTGATAACGATAGTTGGCTTCTGGGGGAGGGTAGCGAAAGTCAGGCAGTGAATATGAGGAGTAAGGGAGGTGAAAAAGTTGTGAGTAAGTCGGGTGATTTGGTTTGAATAGTTGAGTATAGAGACTTAGTATGGAAGAGAAGGGTGATGCCCCCAAGGCCAACCGCAACCCTCTATGTAATATTGGGTTCAATTTGGATAGGTATGATTTAGGTACTGAATCGTAGGGAATGAAACCGTAATCTAACATAGATTGAATGAGGGACCAGTATATTCTTAAAAGTCACGCTTGGTCCGCGCTCCACGAGGAGCCCGCCAGATCTTTTAATATATTAAGATCCTTATTGCGTCTGTAGCGCAATTCCTCAAAGAATTTTCTCCAGTTTAATACGCAGTTCAGTCGAATCCCAAGGAAGCGATTGGAGGTTATGGAGGGGATAGTGTGGAAGGCCAATGTAAGTGAGGACTGCCAAGGAAGTGAACTATGGTTGAGTTGGGTGGTTAAAAAGGAATCTCCGATAGACTGGATATTGAGTTTGCCCCTCTGTAAAAAGATGTGGATTAACGTCACTCCATTAGCGATAGTTCTGTTTATTCACATGGCCAATTAGGAAAAAGGAGATACATCATTGAATTCGGATGTTGTCGTAATTCTCCCTGTCAAGGTTTCACAAAACTGAATTCTTCTGATCATCGTCGCCAAGTTATTGCAAAATTTGGTTTTATGAGGGTGAAATTCGTGTATTTTCATTGCTTTCCTAACAGGATCTCTGGATATGCCGGTAACTGCTGCCTGATGACGTGGTGAAATTTTTATAGAAACTTAGTCGATGACCTTAGTCTGCATAAATTCATCCAAAACTCTACTTTGTTGTTTTTTTTTAAATAAGAACGCATCCAGCCAAATCTGGCTGACGATTTTCACAGGATACCTTTCATAAAAGTAATGGATGGCAGTTCTCAAAGAACACATAACCTGAACACTATAAATCTTCCAAAGGAGTGTGACACTTAAGATTTTAAAGTAGATGAGGGTAGTGCTTCAGGGAGAGTGAAAGTAGCCCATTTTCATTCCCCTACATTTTTTTTAAAAATGGTGTTTTTTGACATATCCTTTGGTGTAGAAAATATAGCCATTGCACGTTTTCACATTGTCACCTTGTATATACAGGATTTCCATGTAATGTAGAATTATTTCATATCCCGTTAACTATTACAGATAAAATGATTCTTGGTTGATAAACTTCTCAGCTAGTCCCGAATTGTAAATTCGTTGAATAGCAGTAGTAGCGTATTCGCCTTGACTTATCAAAGGCATCTGATAGTGTCATCCGCTTATTTCTTTGGTCCAAGCTCGGACGGTACCTTCCAGGAAGGGCACAAAGTGCTACTTATTAAGCTCAGAGTATGGACGAAGTAAGCTCAAACTTTGAGTAAGTTGTTTGGTGTTGATTAGATGCTCAAAAATTACTACTCTATGATTCTGCATGGATTGGATATTACTAATGTTCTGACTTTAGACACACCACTAGATTTTAGATATTTTATACAAAAATAGATATAAATTAAACAAGGCAATCTGAAGGCAGTTATTTAACACAAGAGCACACTATTAACACCTTATCGGTAGTGGTTTGTGTCTTAACTACATTTTCAGCGATCGACGAATTAAGTATATATATACTCTTAAAAATCATGAGCTTTTGTAAAATAGCCATTTTGCTTTTTTAGGTCCATATCGTAACGGAGCAAGACTACGATTGTATTTCGTACACATCGCCCAACATATTGATTTGCAAAATTATACCAATGCTTTTATACAAAAACATGCTTTGCTAATGCCGCACCCGACATTTCTACGTTATTGCTTAATCGTCTTTTGTATATATATATATTTTTCTTTGCGAAATTGCATTTAATACGACACGTCCTGAGCTTTCAAACTCTTTTGGCTTTACCAAAATTTTATTGTCAAGTTTCATGCTGCTCCTGTTAAGGATTTAAATTTGCTTGACCATCTAATATTCGTTTTAGCTTCCCATCTTGCAAGGAAATTTATTTTTTATAAAAGAAAGGTGTTTTGCGAGGATTTTATAATATTTGCTATGTATCAATATGAAACTTGACCTAAATCTAACATGTTAACTGCTTCTATGAAAGTATTTATATTGAATTTAAAAATATCGACTACTTCATTTGGCAACTTTGGTTGAATAGCGGGTTTTTTATTCATGATATGGCTCAGCTGTTGACAGTTGCGTTTTTTTAGTTTAGTATAGCGCCATTGTCGAAAAGAGGACAAGGTTTTTAAACCAAAAAAAATTACCGTTGAATTTTGGATATTTAAATATCCTAAACCAAAAAAAAATATAGAAGGAAAATTTAAATTTCTCTCACAACTGGATTTTTAGGTATGGCAACAATGGCAGCAATTTGTGTCGTCATGTCAATTTTTGGGTTCCACATCAGAACCAGAAAGCTGCGTATTGTAGAAAGAGCCGAACTGCTACCTTTTGAAGTTGTTAGCATGTTGTGAGAGGCTGTTTAATTTGCTTTGTAATATAAAAATAATGACTAACATAATTGTGTCGTTTCTAAAGCTATTTCCGGTATTTTGCATTACATGCCAAAACGGGTTCCAAAAGAATTATGCAAAAATTGCTTCTAATTTATTTTTTTTCATTCGATATGCTTATTGCCAAAGCTTTCTAAATTTGCACGTTGGTGTTTAGATTTAGCTTCTTTATACCGTTTTATCAGATTTTCGCGAAATGGTTAGGTAAACTTGTCGAAGCAATTGAGCCTTATTTATAATTTGTACATTTAGCATAAAGCTTCGCTTTAAATTTTTTTAGAGTTTGATTTAGCTTTCAGTAATTTAAAAAATATATATTACAACTTTAATGTCAGATGGTTAAAGATAGATATATGTAATAAGAAGAATAGTGGATCTCGCAACATTCTAGCAACGACATCGTCAAACCGTTATATGTTTTGGCAGTGTCTAAGATTACGCTGTTGTGAACTCATTAATCTATACCATTTTTTAAATTCACAAATATCCTCACTGTTTAAAATATTTTTGAATATCATCTTTTAAGTAATCTTAGGCAAGGCCTCCTATATGTTTCTAATATTTTTTGTTATGTTGTTTACTTTTAATTTAGCACCAGTGAAAATAATATTGTAGTGATCACTGTTGCCATAAATATAGTCATTTTGATGTAGACTAATATAAAATAATACGTTTAACTGTTGAAAAGATTCTACTATGCACTTCTAAAGGAACCAGGTTAAACTTTACGACCGAATTTATTTCTAGTTACTTAAGAAGTCTATAGTGCTTAATATTAATGCTGTTATGCTTGTCCCGATTTGAGTGTTCCTAATTTTTAATCGGTTTCATCGTTTTTCTATTTCAGATGGATATGAAATCCGTTGGATCATTTTACTACGATAATTTTGTAAGTATTTCTTCTATTTTTTTCATATTTATGCGATTTTTCTTTATATTGAATATGACTTGGAATATTCCTATTTATACTCGCTTAGCCTTCAACCTTCAAGCGTTTAGAGTACCTACTTGATTGGACTCATATATAGTTTCGTTTATATTATCAACACATATATTTATAAAGGAATTTATGTTAAATTTTAACAGACCTAGAAATCCAGTTTTTACCGCCAATTTTAGAAATCGATTCGGCTCAACTTCCATTTAATTAAAATTATTTTAAAGAAACTAAGCTTACATATTTTCCCTGGAAGCTTTCAGGACCATTGTAATGGATTTTTTATGCAATAATTTATTTCACTCCAAATAAACAATAAATTCCTGTATTAAAAGCGTACCATTTCAGTTACTACTTACTAATAAATGTCCTTCAGTATACCTGTGTTATTAGATTAAATTCAACGACACATGGAAATTTCTATTCTACAATCTAACTGGTCTCACTCCTTCAAAGATTCGTTATATTAGCGCTAAATTCTAATATGTTGTCTCATCTCAACGCGGATTAGTTTTCTCTATACAATAATATGTCAAAATGTCTTACAGAAATTCAAATTCATATATTAATGTCAATAACAAATGTTTACACAAGTCATAAAAAGGATCAGTAACAAGAGAATTTATTTTGAATATCTAAGCTAACCTTAAATAATATTAAAATACACAATACATTGAAAATTAAAATTTTGATAAAATATAAAACACATAATTCTAAAATACTATATACACAACAATTGCATTTAATATATATCTACAGGACAACAGGTACTTTAAAATTGAAAACAGAAATATTCGTCAAGGGAATAAAAGGGATTGGACAGCAATATTTGTTTTACTTTTAGCTTAAAATCTTTATATGGTAAGAGCTTTATGTTGTCAGGCAATACATTATAAAATTTTATTGCCCAGTACCCAGGACACCTCTTTAACCTCCAGTATGCTGAAATCAAACCACTCTTGTTTCTGGTATTGTACGCATGAATGTTCTCATGCGCATGATGCTAGGCACTGCTTTATGAATAAAAGATTGTCGTAAATATATTGAGCTGGAAGTGTCAGTATCTTCAGAGATTTGAAAGTTTCTCTGCAGTCTTCCCTATAATTCAGGTTACTGACAATTCTAATGGCCTTTCTCTGCAGACCAAAGACCCTGTAGGTATCTGCTGAGTGCCCCCAAACAAGCAGTGCGTAGGAGAGGTGTGAATGAAAGATAGCGTAATATAATGTTAGTAAGATATCAAGTGGAACATTTTTTGCAAGATTTCTGAGTATGACTTATAGCTTAAGATGTCAATGTGCGCATTTCACCTGAGTTTAAGGTCTAGGTTCACTCCCAGGAACCTGACATCATTCAGGCTTTGCTATTGTTTCAGCACCTGGCAAGTCATTGATGTATATTATAAAGAGAACAGGTCCCAATATTGATCCCTGGGGAACCCCAATATTGCCTACACTCTCTGTCGATGTCACATTACTGACTTTTACTACTTGCATCCGGTCCTGCAAGTATGATTTCAACATATCAGTGCTACTCTGACCGAAACCGTACTGTCTCAGCTTAGCTAAAAGAATTTCATGGTTAACACAGTCGAATGCTTTACTGAGGTCACACATCAGAACAGCATCGAATTGAAGTTTGTGAAATAACTCCACTATATGGGATATTAGGTCTAGGATAGCAAGGACTGTGTTTTTACCTTTCCTAAAACCAAACTTCTTCTTCTTCTTCTTATGATGCCGTCTCCCTACGAAGGTTGGCGATCCAACTGGCTATAATGGTGCGCGAAACTGCAGCCCTGAAAATTTCAATAGATGTTCGACCAAACCATCTTCTCAGATCCTTGAGCCACGAATTCTGCCGTCTTCCCACAGATTTTTTGCCCTCGATCTTTCCCTCAATAACAAGGCGGAGGATTTCATATCGCTCTCCTCTCATGACGTGACCGATGTATTGCAGTTTTCTTTCTTTTATTGTTGTTAATAGTTCTTTATCTTTATTCATCCGCCTGAGTATCTCTTCGTTGGCTATTCGGTCTATCCAGGATATGCGCAGAATACGTCGATATAAGTACATCTCGAATGCGTTGATCCGACGCTCCAGTGCTTCATTAAAAGTCCAGCTTTCACATCCATACAGAAGGACCGGGAAGATATAACAACGTAGCCTTTGTACACGCAGCTGCAGACTCAGGTCACGGCAAGCGAAGAAGTTCCTCATTGATGTAAATGAGCGTCTGGCTTGTTCGATCCTTGCGAGAATTTCGATTTTAGGGTCATTGGTGTCGTTGACCAGCGCGCCAAGATTTGTTGTACAACCACGTTGTTAATTCTGAGGGTTGCTAGTTTTGGTGTCTTGGAGAATACAACAATCTTGGTCTTGGCAACGTTCATTTGTAGTCCGTGCTGCATGCTATGTTCGACAATACGGTTCATCATGCTCTGGAGATGCGGCAGGCTGCCAGCAAGCACGACCGTGTCATCAGCAAAGCGTATGTTGTTAACGCAAATGCCATTGATCCTGATGCCCTCTCTCACACCCTCCAATGCTTCACTAAAATATATTGAAAAGAAGGGGCGACAGAACACAACCCTGTCTCACTCCCCTCCGGATCTCTACCTCTTCAGATGTTTCGCCCTCTATTCTGACTTCCGCCGTCTGATTCCAATATAGTTGGGTGATAATGCGCAGATCTCCCTCGTCAACACCAATGGACTTGAGGATCTCAGCAAGCCTCTGGTGCGAAACGCAGTCGAATGCCTTACGGTAGTCAATAAAACATGCGTATATATCGACATTCATGTCCCTGCATCGCTGCGTCAGAACGTTGAGTGTGAAGAGAGCCTCGCGCGTACCCATTCCGTTCCTAAATCCGAACTGCGTGTTACTAATCTGCCTCTCGCATCTGGCATATATACGTGTGTGGATGATACGGAGGAATACCTTGAGAACATGGGACATCAAACTAATCATGCGGTAGTCATTGCACTGGGAAGCATTCGGTTTTTTGGGTATGGTGATGAACGTCGATTTTAGCCAGTCCATTGGTATTCCTCCAGTAGTTGAAAAGAGAGGTGAGGAGGGTTAGGCCTTCTCTATCTGCATCAGCAATGAGTTTGAGCGTTTCCGCGTGTATCTGGTCAGGTCCCACGGCCCTGTCGCTCTTCTGAAGCCTGATAGCGCGTATTACTTCCTGTCTCGTGATTCCAGGGCTAGACTCATTAACAGAGTCACCTTTAGGAGGTCTTTTGGGCCGAACGTCGTTGAAGAGGACCTTGACATATTCCTCCCATCGTTTTTTCTTTTCTTCAGCGCCCACCAAAATTCTGTTATTGGCATCTCTCAAAACACCCTGCTGCGTGTTGGTAAACTCTTTGATTTTTTTGTGGAGATTGAACAGGTCGTGTTTATCCTGTAGTGTCTCGATTTCCATGCACCTTTCTGTTAACCAACGCTCCTTTACCTTCCGGCACTCTGTTCTCACCATTCGATTTAGTTCTCCGTAACGATCCCCGTCTCTGGCCTTTTCTCTTCTTCTGTCATCCATAAGTCGTAGGATCTCATCCGTCATCCACTGCTGCCTGGCAGAATTCTCCGTGTAGCCTATGTCTAGCTCCTGGGTATCTATAAGGGCCTCATTCAGCATACTCCAGGGGGGTTCCATATCACTCTCGTCACGATTATCGGCTGTTTGTAGACGCGTCTCCAGGTTCTCGCTAGCTTGGATCCGCACCTCAGGGTCTCCAAGCTTTTTGATATTTATTCGCTTCGGTCTTATTTGCCGCTGAACCTTTTTGAAGTAGCGAAGCTTGAAATCTATCACAACGGGGTTGTGGTCGCTGTTGACGTCGGCACCCGGGTATGTTCTCGCTGCGGTTACGAATTTCATGAGGTAGTTTTTAACAAGGATGAAATCTATTTGGTTTCTAATTATATGGTTATCGCGATCAGCCGGAGACTTCCAGGTGTAAAGCCGTCGAGGGTGCTGTTTGAAAAAAGTATTGGTAATGGAGAGATGGTTTTCTATACAGAATTGTGCCAAACGATCTCCTCTAGCGTTTCGTATTCTCAGTCCATATTTTCCTGAGATCTCGTCTGTAGTACCACTTCCGATCTTAGCATTAAAGTCGCCCATAACCATTGTTATTTCTCCTTTTTTCGTTAGATTTAAAGCGCATTCCAATGTGGAGTAGAATTCCTCCACTGCCTCATCAGGTTTATCACAAGTTGGAGCGTAAGCTTGGATTACATTCATAACTCTGTGGGTAGTGACCAACTGGCAGTCTAAAAATAAATCTGTGTTCTCAAAGCAGTTTGTAATTTGCACTGCCATGGACTTTTCCACAATTTTAGAGATAACAGGGAGTAGGAATATGGGTCTGTAATTTTACGGGTCATTTATGTCACCTTTCTTAAAAATTGGTATTACTATGGCTCTTTTTAAGCATGTGGGAAAGGCGTTATTTCTGAAACATAAGTTGATTAGTTTAGTAAGAGGAATAATTATTATTTATTTTATTGATTTTAGAAGCTTTACGTTCATACCGAATATGTCACGACTGGGTTTATTTTTCAAATTATTTATTATATCACGTACTTGGTTGAAAGTGACCTCGTAAAAAGAAAAACCTTCATATTCCTTTTCCACTTGTATGTGACTGAGAAAATCTTTATTCGATATAGGAATATCATTGACTAAATTTAAAGCTATTTTTGAAAAAAAGTCGTTAAAAGTATCAGGCGAGATGGTATGGTCTAAAGAATCCTTTGGAAGTCCACGGTGTGAGTTGATTGATTTGAATGGGTTTGTTGAATTTTTTACTACACTGTCATTAGCTCTGACTTTAGCTAGCTGTATTTGTTATTTGTATTCTGTTCTAAATTCAAAGTGCATTTGAGAAATAACTGGGCCGCCATACTGTCTTTTTAGCTTTTCTAAAAGTTCTAGTCGTTCCCTCATAGTTTTAAGCTCCTCAGTAAACCAAGAGAACCGTTGAGGTTGGTCAGACCTTCCCCTATAGGTTTTTTCCGGAAAAGATTCTATGTAACAAGACTCCAAAAGATTCATGAAATTGTTAAATTTATCATCCACACTTACACTCATTTGACTCACAAAATCCCAGTCAATCTGTGAAACTTTATTATAAAATGAAAACATACCTCTCTGAGTTATGAGTCGAAAAGTTTCTCTGGTTTGTGTGAAACTTGCTCTATGGAAGACACTAAATTTGATGATCTGACTACTGTGGTCGGAAAAATGTAGCTTATCGACAACAGCAGAGCATAGCCCCATTGCAGAGCCCAGGAAGATATTATCTATACAGTTCTCCCCTCTAGTTGGTACATGTACTGTTTTGGACAGGTCAAAGCTACCTAAAATATCTAAAACTTTTACTGTATTATTTTCAACATTTTTCAAAAAATTTACATTAAAATCCCCAGCCAGAACAACTTGTTTTCCCGTACCCAGGTGCAAGAGTATACTTTCCAAGGATGTCAAGAATGTGTCAAAATGGCCCTGAGGGTAACGGTAAATAGTGACTAGGTTTAGATTAGATTTACTTAAAGAAATAGCACAAAACTCTATACATTTTTCAATATTTAAGCTTACATTCAAATCTGGATTATCAAATTCAATATTTAATTTAACAAATATAGCTGTACCTCCCCCTAGCATAAAAGGCGGCCAGTTTGTACTCGTCTATATGTATTAATTGTATTTCCTGTTCAGTGAGCCAGTGCTCGGTCAAACAAATAATATCGATGTCCTTGTCTACTGTATAGGCTTCGACCTCCTCGGTTTTGTTACGGAGTGATCTGATGTTGAGGTGCATTAGGGTTAATGACTGCCTAATTATGTGGATTGCTTTGGTGCTCTCTTTGGGCGCTGCAGGTTCAAAAAATGGTTGATAAAAATGCCTGTAGGCCATATAGCTGGGTTCATGTACTTCTCTTGCTCTGATCCTGGTACTGTTAGTTTAAATGAAGCACTGTAGTTATCTTTTTTTGGTGTTAATCTTCTCACATTTACATTCTTTCCCCAGATCCATTGCCTTCTAAAAATATCAAAATTTCATCCCCAGTCACATCTGGAGCCAATCCTGAGATGAATATAGAGGACATTTTTTTCCCATTTTCAGTAACCCCGCGTTTTCATTACTCCCTCTTAGTGGTGCAGGTCTTGTGGACTTCTGGTTGTGGATATTATTGTTTTGGGTATGTCTCCTAAATCCCCTTTGTTTCTGAAATTCCCATTGTTGATATCTGTCAGACTGGGTGGGCTCATTTTGAATACCTTGGGTTCGTCAGAGCTGCGTTCGGCGGAAATCCTGCGGGGCTGAGGATTTTCAGGATTTTTATCTTGAACTTGAAGATGAGAATCGGATTTTTCATTTTCGTGTTGATTTATGAAATTTGACACATTTCTCTCAGAAATTTTCTCTCTCTCTCTCTTTCTCTGGCCGAAACTTGTGGGTTTGGGCTGAGAACCTCGACATTTGAAATACCTGCCGTGGAACCGGCGGAATTCTTGGTTGTGGTTAGTAGTTCGTTTGCACCAGTGCTATGGCAGCGTGGTCTTTTGGAACCAACGTGAAGTTGCCGTTGGTCGAGATGTCCTGTGTTGCCAAGTTTCTCTTGAAAATCCTTAGATTTTTCAGTAGGTTTTTCGCTTGTCGTTTGTTTTTCAAGAAGTTTTACTTTATTTTCCAGTAAATCAACTTTTTTAGTGAAATGTATCTCATTTACCTCCAATTTTTGAATTTTGAGCTGCAACTCTT
>JAEQML010082580.1:0-10762 GCA_016904865.1 Pissodes strobi | reverse complement strand
ATAAATAATCACTTATTTTATAGTTGATTATTCAACATCAACTCCTGTTTCCCAAATCTTTTGAAACTAAAATTTAATTTTAAATTAGTTAAGAGAAAAATTGTATATATTGTTGACTTAGAATAAAAGTTTCAATGTATTTCGATTTATTTACTTACTATTTAACCTAATTCCAGATAAATGCTATCCAAAAGTAAAATTCGTGGCAAAACTCGAATATTTTTCATTCTCCTATTCTACCTGCATATTTTCCATTCCAATGCCCCGACTGCTCAACCGGATCCATATTTTATTTTGCCGTTTCCAGGCATTTTGGTATGCATATTCTGCAAATTAAACTTTAGAATGAAACATATATCTTGCCTCAACGACGGTCAACATTATTTCAAATTTTAGCTTGCCTTCGAGAATTGGAATTAAACAGGGAATAAAAATGCTAGTAAAAATTTGATTAAACACCTACAGGGCAATCGTTATACATATTAATATATCGTCATTAAATGTATTATCGAGTAAGGAAAGATTATTTATTAGGCTATTAATAAATTTATTATAGCTTATGGTTTGTGAGGGGAAAGTTTTACATATACGAATACGTCTCCTCTGCCCTATGCCACTTACTAACTCGGGTGACTACGCTGATGATTAATTCGTCATAAAGATTCAGATCAACAAATATCCAATTACTGTTAAAAACAGATCCCACCTGTCTTCATTCCATAGTGGTTCTCACTGAAACCTGGTTGTCCAGTGACATATTTGACGAAGAATTGTTTTTACTTATAAGGATAACTTATAAGGATATGGTGGAGTGCTTGTTGCTGTCCGGAAGAATGTCCCCAATAGACAACTGCCATGTGAGGGATCTATTTAGTAACTTTTTATAGAGGTTGAAAGGAGTTCATGTAGTTTGATCTGCGCAGCCATATATCTACCACCTAGAAGTACTTCAGGTGGTAGATTCATTTCAATCTTTTCCCGATGAATCAGATTTTTGTTGGCAATCCGCTAAGTCGCATTTGCTTGCTTAGTGATTTCAACTTACCTCATGGAGTATGGGAATATGACCAGTAGGCTGCTATGGTACCGATTGGAGCACCTCCGGGCGAGGTTGAATCCCCTGATAATTGAACCAATATGTGTGCTTTGCATATTCTTTTTCAAGCAAATAATATTAAAAATGCTCATGGTATCCTGTTGGATCTGGTGATTTTTCGGACTCAGCGGGTAGTTAAAGCCGATGAGGTGCAGGTTCCATTGGCTAGCTATCACCCTGCCAGCTGTGTTCAGTTTTCCAATTTATCTAACCGCAGATATAACGATTTGGAAGGCCATGCCGATGGATTTTATAGGTGGAATCTATAGTGCTATACATGAATTCTTGTCAACTGTGATTTGGGCAGATATAACGACAGAGACTTAAATTGTATGGTTGGAATATTTTATGATGTTTTGTATTTTGTAATAGAACGTTTTGTACTACTTAGGGGAATTTCTTCAAGGTAATTTCCTAGATGGTTCTCAACAGAGTTGAAAGAGAACATGATTAATAAGAAAATTGCACACATGAAATATGAACAACAATTTACAGTTGAGAACTAACGGGAATTTAGTAGATTAAGGAAAGCTATTGAGTAGGACCTTATTAATAACAGGCTGAAAAACTTATGTAACTATATTAACTCTAAGGGAATTTCCTAAAGGATTTACCTATAATGGATTTAAAAGTTGTGATGGCCAGCAAACTGCTTCTTGCTGTGCTAATTTTTTTACTAGTGTTTATGGCACTGGGCAATGGTGTGATATCTATAAGCTCTCTTAACATGCCCTACTGTGATATAAAAATATTTGATATTTATAAAATTCTAGATTCATTTGA
This sequence comes from Pissodes strobi, assembly GCA_016904865.1. Classification (NCBI taxonomy): domain Eukaryota; kingdom Metazoa; phylum Arthropoda; class Insecta; order Coleoptera; family Curculionidae; genus Pissodes; species Pissodes strobi. The sequence goes on along the minus strand of JAEQML010082580.1, from coordinate 8,883 downwards.
CATAAATAAGGTTCCAGGGCCGGATGGTGTATACCCAATTTTTCTAAAAAAACCTAAGGTTTATAGGGGCCTTTTCAGTATTACTGTTAAAGCACCAAATATATACTGTACAGACGTCAAACAATTTTTAAAGTTATTAAAATAATCTTTAAAAATAGTTCTAAAATATCAGACACATAACAGTGTTAAAATACATCTCACTATGAATCTAAAATAGCAACAGCAAAACATAATATACATAGCACTATTGAACGTAAATATATTATAACAAAATTATATCTTAAACCTATCGTCAAGGTACTCCTTAACACTGAAAAATGCATTGGTCGTCAAAACACTCTTAGCTGCCCTCTTAAAACTGTTAAATTGAAGGTCTTTAATTCATTTTGGCAATTTGTTATAGAGCTTTAAACCAATAAATTCCGGCCTGTCCTGGCACTTCACCAGCCTGCAACGTTTAGTCAATAGATCATCCCTGTTTCTGGTGTTATGGTTATGAATGTCTTTGTGGGCTTTATAAGATATCTCGTTTTTCTTTATGTGAAGAATGTTTTCGAAAATATAACTGAAGGTAGTGTCAGAATGTTCAGGCAGACAAAAGCATTTCCTCTGATTGAGCAGAATGTCCCCATGCAGTCGCTCCATATGTCATGACCGAATGAAACAAAACAAAATAAGCAGACATTAAGGTTTCCCCTGATACATGACCTGCGAGACTCCGAAGTACAAACACAGCACTCCTAAGTCTCTCAGAGACAGAATCAACATGGAGTCCCGGGTCCAGAGTGACTCCCAGAAATTTTACAGAGTCGACGCTGTTCAGGTCATTATTATTTGTCAAAGAAAAATTATGTTTTTTGTCTTGTCACCGCTTAGCATTAGTCCATTCGCACTGCACCAGGCTTCAGTTCTTAACCGTGCCTCACCTGTCTTCCGCTGTACTTCATCTTTGATCTCAGCCGCCAGTGATACTGTGATATCATCAGCAAAAAGGGTATATTTAACATTACTATCTACCAAAGGGAGATCATTTATGAAAATTAAGAATAGGATTGGACCCAGAACAGAGCCCTGGGGTACTCCAACATTTAACACCATTTCTGCTGAGAACACCCCACCACCACCAACTACCTGTGGCCGGTCTTTCAAGTATGATGCAACAAGAGTAATGCTCTTCCCGCAGAAACCATAGTATTTCAACTTTTCTAGCATGAGATAACAAGTCCAAAATAGCCTGAATTGTGCTTCTCTCCCCCCCCCCCCCCCTAAAACCAAACTGACTGTTAGTAAACAAATTGTTACCCTCAAAGTAGGCAGTAATTCTGGCTGACATACACTTCTCCACAATCTTCGAAATTATGGGCAACAATGCAATAGGTCGGTAGTTTGAGGTGTAATTTCTGTCACCTTTTTTAACGACCGGAGTTATTACTACCCGCTTCAAAAGTTGTGGGAATGTGCCCTCCTCAAAACAAAGGCTAATTAATTTTGTAAGTGGTATAATTATCAGGTTCTTAATTGACTTTATAAGTTTAACAGTAATACCAAACATATCTGAACTATTTTTGTTTTTTAAGTTATCAATTATATCTCTCATTTCATTAAAAGTAGCCACTCCTGGGTTTAGACAAGTGATGGGCACACGAGAAGCGATAGTGGCCACGCAAGTCCTTTTACAGAACTGTCATGATGTGAGAAAAGACATATGCCTTTGATTTGTTGACTACGAGAAAGCATTTGACCGAGTTGAACATCCCAAACTAATGCAACTCCTCAGGAATCTTGACATATATCAGAAAGATATCAGATGTATTGAAAATCTATATTGGTACCAGACCGCACAGATTAGGCTCAATAATAAGCTGTCTGATGATATAGAGATCCGGAGAGGAGTGCGACAGGGATGTGTCTTGTCCCCGCTTTTGTTCAACCTGTACTCGGAAGGGGTCTTCCGGGAAGCATTGTAATATGTAGAGATCGGTATTAAAGTCAACGGAGTGTAGATTAATACCATACGTTATGCTGATGACACAGTGCTCATCGCTGATAACATGCAAGACTTACAAAGACTGTCGGTCAACATAGCAGATTGATGGGTCTAAACATAAACACTAAAAAGACGAAGTTTATGATAATAACAAGGAACCTGAATGCGTTTGAAGACTCACAGTTCACATTCAACGCAATGCGCATAGACAGAGTGAGCAAATTTAAATACTTGGGCATGTGGTTATCTGAAGACTGGTCCTCTGATATTGAAATCAAGAGGCGCATTGAACAGGCCCGACAAGCATTTCTAGGACTGAGAAGAGTATTTAGTTGCTCGGAATTCGATCTTGGTCTGAGGTTGAGATTTTTAAAGTTCTATGTATGGTCGGTACTTCTCTACGGGATGGAAGGTTAGACCCTTAAAGTCAACAACATTATCAAATTGGAAGCGTTCGAGATGTGGCTATACCGCAGAATGCTCAAGATACCGTGGACTGCAAGAATAACAAACGTAGAAGTACTGTCCAGCATCAACAAAGAACGCGAACTGTTAACTACCATCAAAAAGAGAAAGACTGCATATCTGGAGCACGTAAAGAGGAGATGGAAAATGTGACCGCAAACATCCATTAGTGGATAGCATCCGAAGAAGAAGAAGCCACTCCAAAGGCAAAGTTGGCATAGGAAGAGACGCCTGCCCTAACTGCTTCTAGAGGGTCAATATGTGGGTGTGGAATATTATTTATTATGTCATTGGCAATATTAGCAAAAAAGTTGTTAAATTCATCAGGAGTTATGTTGATATCAATATTACCTTTGTTGGCTTGACCCCGATGACTATCTATAATACTCCACATTGACTTTGTTGGGTTTTTAGATGATGCTATGATTTGATCATTTGCAGCCCTCTTTGTCTCCTTTATGGCCTTCTTATATGTAGTACGATAGATTCTCAAATCTACCAAATCTCCAAATCTCGAGGCCTATTGTATTGCCTAGCAATGTCCCCCAGACAGAAGATATGATCCCTCATGCAACGTAACTCAGCAGTAAACCAATCTATATTATTAGGGCTATCAGTCCTAACTCTGTATGTTTTTTCAGGAAATGATTGAATAAATAATGCCCCTTCAAGATGATGCATTAGGACATTGAACTTAAAATCAACGGATGTTTCCCTATTATTTAGAAAGTCTCATGAAATGTTTTCTACAAGGCTACAGAATTTAAACAACCCTTGCTGAGTTTTTGGCCTAAATGTCTTATTTTCATATTGAGAATTAGTTTTAATTTCAGTAATTAATTGTAACTTCTGTGCAAAGTGGTCAGAAATATGCAGATCCACTAAAGTTGTTAAAAATCAGTGGTTATTGAAATTTATGAAGATGTTGTCCAAGCAGGAGCCTCCACGCATTGCCTCAGTAATTTTTAATTGTAAACCATAGCTTTCCAAAAGATCACAGATAAGTATGTTTTCTCTGCGGTTAGTACCGAACAACACATTTAAGTCCCCCGCCAAAACAACTTTCTGATTTATACCAACCTGCTGCAAGACACCATCCATTGCATCCAGTAAAGCACCAAAGCAGCCAGAAGGAGCCCAATATATTACTATAACCTATAACATAAATGTTAACAGATTTCAATAAAATTGCAGATATCTCAATGCACTGTTAAAGGATACAATACTACTAAAAACTACAAATTCATGGTCCGATTTAACAAGAATAGCTGTTCCGCCACCTTTTCTTTCTTTTCCAGTGGAAAAGTGTGCTAGCTTATATCCAGCCAGCCTAACAGTCGCGACCACTTCATCCTTCTGAAACCAATGGTCAGTTAAACATATAATGTTAGCATGCTGGTCTATTAGAGATGCCTCTAACTCATCCATCTTATTTCTTGCAGATCGAGTATTAAGATGAAGCAATCTTAACTCAAAGCTGCTGCCAAAACTTGGTGACGGTGACACAGGAAGTTCCTTGGTTCTTACCTCCTTTGGGGTAGGGGTACTATTTTCCTCAAGCTTAAAAAGTCGTTAATGATAACTGCCATCGGCCAGAATTCAGCTTTCGTCACAAGCTCTTTTTGTTCTTGGTGAATTCCAATCTTGAATGAACTAATGATGTTTTGATTCTTTGTTCTAAGCTACCTATGTGTCTGCGATCTTTAAGTCTGGCTGTAGATCCGACATAAAGAACATAATTCCCAAGCTGTTTAAAGGTATTGTGACTGACTACCTCTCATCAGCATTGAATGGGGCCATTATCAGTCCACAGTTGATTACTTACATGTCTCCCGCCTTGGAGGGTGGGTGTCAGGTTCACTCGATCTACACGGACTTCTCCAAGGCGTTTGATTAGGTTACTCGTAAAGTTCTTATTTGCAAGCTCAAAATGATTGGGATGAATGGACCTTTGCTTAACTGGATTGAAAGTTGTTTAAGTGACAGATTCGTTATTGTGCGTTACAACAATTTTCAGTCCTATAACATCATAATAACTTCAGGAGTGTCGCAGGGCTCCCATTTGGAACCATTGTTATTTAACGTTTTTATTAATGATATCCAAGATTGTTTTGAATATGGGGAGTTCTGCAATTTTGCATAGGACTGGGAAGTCTGCAGACGATTGCTTGGGCCTGCAGGCCTACCTGGATAGGTTGGTCTCTTGGTGTGATAGGAATGGTATGGAGCTTCATGTCAATAAATGCAGTTATATGTGTTTAATAGATCTAGGAATGGCTTACCATTTCCTTATTTAATAAAAAAATACACAACTTACCAGGGTTAATACTATCCTAGACCTGGGAGTTTTGTTTGACAAAACCCTTAGTTTCGTAGAGCACATTAGTGATGTTTCTGTCAAGTCAACAAAGTTGCTTGGATTCTTGAAGAAAGTGTGTACTGACTACTGACTTTAATGATATCAAGCCTGTGAAGCAAATTCATACCAGTATTGTGCGTCCTTTTTTAGAATATGCTTCATCTGTTTGGTCACCTGGCTACTGTTCATAAAAAAAGTCTAGAGAGGGTGCAACACAAGTTTTTGCATTATGTTGGCTACATGTTGCAACTTGACCCCACTTTGCATTACTCTGGGAGAGAGAGTTATACTTCGAATTGACACATTGGAGGAAAGGAGGGTAAAGAAAGACCTCATGTTATTATTTTTGATAAATAATTATCTAGATTGTCCTAGTCTCCTTGAGATTATTGCGTTTCACATTCCGGCCAGGGAGACACGTAGCATTACCACATTTCACATATCCTTCAATAAAACAAATCATGGTCTGAACTCAACCAACTAACAACCAATTTCTTAAAACCATTAGATCAAACCACTTTAGTTAAGCTATTGATCTTGGACACAATTCATTGTGCAATTTGTAATTATTATTATTTTTCTTAAATGATTTAGGTTTTAGTATAAGTGATTTAAAATTTATATTGTTTTCCTTTATAAGATGCTGATATACTATTGTAAATTGGGCTAAACCCTTTAATGAATAAATAAATACATAAGTTGTGGTACCCAGTACTCAGCAGGCTCTTATGAAATGTAGCCACTAATGCCTGCGGGCCAATTATTATTTTGTAGGTAGTTCGTCCAAGAGGCTGGTGGTATTTACCACTCTGCCATTCATTAGAAAGCATAGTTGGTTTCCTTACATATAAAAAATTGAGCGAGTCTGCTAGTACTCGAGAAACGGATGTGTAAACATATCCTATATCGACATCATCAACATGAAAATCTAATGCCACCTTAGGCCGCGTGACGCCTGTATATAGGCAACCACTTATTTGGAATTGGTTGCCTATATTCTGGCGTTAGAAAGAACACGTTTTACAAGGAAGCGCTGAAGTAGCTGCGCACTAATTACTGCGCATGGTTATGATGTCACATTGGCTTTCACATTTCCGTCCCCACATTTCCGTCTCATTTGCCGAGATTTACCCTCATATACCGCCGTATAAGATGTTTACACATCAAAACTAACCGTAAAAATCAACGCGAGGGAAGCCGCGGGTAAAAGCTATAAAAGCGTCCTATGTCCTTTACTATACTCTTGAAAATATCTGTACAAAATCTGTTGAGTAGGTTATGCGTGAAAGCGTAAGAAACGAACAAACAAACACATTCGCATTTATAATATTAGTTATTCGCTTTTTCCGCATTTATAATATTAGTTAGGATTCATTAATAATACTTACTGGCAGCTTCAATCGGAGTGGATTAATTCACTGCACAAATTTGACATGAAAATCTAATGCCACCAGGAGTAACATCAACCTATGGATCCAAATACATCTGCGAATATAATATAACAATATATTGAGGAGCCGGTCCGTCCACAATCAAACCCTATCTTTTATCTTCGTCTCTTCCACGACATCTGCCCGAACTTGCTGACAAAATTTGATTGATGAACGGTCCGGTGTCTAAACTAATATGAGGAGCGATCAGTATATAAATTTTGCTATTTATATCAATGCGTGGATGCTGTACACTTTAAGTTGGTTATACTTGGTCACATAGGCCTTCACTTTTCCGTCCGCACATATGATTTCCGTCCTATTTGCGGAGATTTACCTTCATACCGCCGCGTAAGATGAACGAGAGTGACTAAGATTAGGAATGGCGCCCTAAGCGGAACTAGGGCATCTGGCAAAACCGACTGGTAATAGGTGAACGAGAAGGAATGTGAAGGCGATACCTAGTACCTAGAGAAGAGACCTTTTACCACAGAAGATTCTTACTTATGCAATTTCACTTACGCACTAGTTTGCTAACATTTAGGATCCAACTGTGTTATCGACCAAAAGCAATGCTTTTCTTATACATTCTATACGCAAAAGCTTAAACTCTCCTTAGAATAGCACATATTTGTTGTCAAAGCGATTCCCTGTTAAATATCATTGATTCAAGAGTAATAATCCAAAAATCGATTGCATTAATTTTAAACCTTGTTAGGTTACGTGGCATGAATAGTAATATCCTATGTCTTATATAGGTACAATCGACACTATGTGAACATCTTGATCCATGCAATAATAGATAGCATTTTGTGAAATTAATCCTGGCAAATTCAATTAGCTCCAACTAAACTAAACTAAAGAGCTTCCGAGAAATATTATGTCGTCAATTAAATTTCCTTTCTATGTTTAATTTTATTATGTTCCTCGAACATAAAAGGATCATTTTGACGGCTCGCCCGAGAAAGATATGTATTTCCTTTCAAATTTAATTTGGAGCAGCTGCGATGCAAAGCCGTGAAAATTGCATAAGATATGAGACAGGTTAGCTCGATACCGGTGAGTTCGATAAGCAAAAACGGTAAGTTCAGTAAACAAAAACGAGAAATAACGGTAATAGATACGATATGAAAGCAAACTACCTACAGTCGTTTAACTGCGATTTCATTAAACAGAACGATAAATAACGATATTGAAAGATATAAAAGTGTAAAAAAATGACAACATCACGTTGTGTTCCAAGCGGTCACCCATGCAAGTACTAACCACGCCCGACGTTGCTTAACTTCAGTGATCGGACGAGAACTGCCATTTTCAACGTGCCATGGCGGTTACCGGTACATTTTAGCTTGTTCAGAGAATTAAAAGAAACACATTCGCATTTATAATATTAGTTAAGATTCTTTAATAATACTTACTGGCAGCTTCGTAGTAGATTAATTCCCTGCACAAATTCGACACGAAAATCTAATGCCACCATATGCCAAGATATGAACACAGCTTATTTACCTTATAATCTTGGGCCGACATCCTTTGATTTGGGAAAGTCAATAACCAACTTTTTCAAATTTTAGAAGAGTGCTATGACTCAATATTGTTTTAAACGTCTAGGCATCTGAATAATACTTTTGACAGTTCGTTTAATTTAAAATAATAATATGCTCTTTTATCTTCTATAATCCATTTAAAACCGATTTTAAATGGCAAATTGTATAAAAATCCGAAAATTCGGACTTTTTTTAGGATGATAGCTGTGGCTTCGGACGAATTTGTGGTGGATTTTGAAGCGAAAATTCATTTTAAATTCAACCATCCATTAAAAATAAGCAGTACTATGGATCCAAATACACTGCGAATATAATATAATAAAAATAATACATTTGACGGTTCGTTTAATTTAAAATATGCATTTTTATTGTCTAAAATCTGTTTAAATGGCAAAATTGTATAATAATACTTCCTAGTGGCTAGAATCGGTTTACACATTCCGTCCCCAATCTCCATCCCCACATTTCCGTCCCCCCATTTCCGTCGCATTTGCCGAGATTTGCCCTCATATATACCGCCGCGTAAGATGTTTACACATCAAAAATGGTTTGAGCCTACTTGTTTCACGTAGATTATACAGACGCAACCGATGTTTCCTGCGAAGCTAATTTCCCACCATGTGGTCATATAACCTCGACAAATGCCCGCTATCCGGCAAAATTGAACCGGGAACTCTCTAGGTCGGCATAAACAGGCCACAGGAGGACATTCAGTCTCACGGAAGGTCACGGAAGGCAATTCTGCTCACAGAAGGTCATTCGGCGGCGGAAGGTAATTCTTCTCACAGAAGGTCATTTGGCACACGGAAGGTCCCTAATTAAATTATAAATAATTGTATGTATTCAATATAGACACACGAACATGTAACAAATCTTTTTTTATAGGAAGGGTAATCACCCTATACGTTAAACATCGATATTAGGCAATACGGCCAATAATTTCGGAAAGCAGGCCTGGCAGTATATTTGTCAATTAAACTCGCGACAGAGTCAGGCGGTAATTAGACCTGGTGATAGAAAATAACAATTAAAATATCAGATATTGAAGCCTGGTCGACTTTTACCTATTACACTCTTGAGCGTTTAGGAGAGAAG
>JAEQML010082579.1:0-10762 GCA_016904865.1 Pissodes strobi | reverse complement strand
AGGAGTCCGCTCGATGCGCCAACTGAAAGGCTTTGAGATGTGGGTTCCGCATACAATACTCAAAACATCATGGTTTCGTCCAAGATATTTATTAGTTTGAATTAGTTCCCAGTGGGTGAAACGGTTCTACGGTTCTACATTGATGTGGACAGAGAAATACTTGGAATTGTCAACAGATAAAAGTCAAGCTATTAGGACATCTACATAAAAGCAGAATATATGAATTCCTAAGAGTAATAACGGAGGGTAAGGTTGAGGGTAGAAGAGGGCCAGGTAGAAAACAGTGCTCATTGCTGAGGAACGTAAGACCCTGGGTGGGGAATAGCACAGATCAGAGGAAGATTTGTTGAGGTTGTAGCCAAACCTCTATGAAGACGGCACTTTAAGAAGAAGAAAAAAAGATGAAAAGTACTTCGCCTTCTCCCATATCACTGTGAACTAAGTTAAAGCTTTTCTGACAGAACACTACTTTTAAAACTAAAGACGTTGAAAGTATTTTTCAAGAGACGTTGAAGTTAAATAACTTGCCTATCGACGGACGCCAATGGCATAACGATTTTCTTCAATAATTATAAAATATTGTAAATGAACAATTATGGAAAATAGTGCGCGACTGGAAGTCTTTGAAATCTGGGTTGCATAGGATACCCAAAATATTGTGGCCAGAATACATTTCCATTGAAGCGGTTCTAGGGAGAATGAATGTGAACAGGAAAATACTTGGAAGTATCAAGAAATAAAAGACAAGCTATTAGCTCATATAAATAGGCAGAAGATATGAATTCCTAAGAGTAATAATGAAGGTAAGGTTGATGGTAGAGGAGGGCCAGGCAGAGGACAGTGATCATGGCTGGGGAACGGGAGATATTGGAGTGGTCTAAATTCACAGTCACTGTTAAGAAGAGCACTGACCAAAAAACAATTTGGCGAAGTTGTAGCCAAACTACTATGAAGATGGCACCTTAAGAAGGAGGACAAGAAGAAGAAGAAGATGAAGAAGAGCGCTTTGCCTTCCCTCATGCCACTGCGAACTAAGTCGATAACTTGAGATCAAGTTGGGAGTTTTGTGGAAGGGCATAGCACTACTTTTAAAATTAAAGACGTTGAAAGTGTTTTCAAGAGGCGTTAAAGCAAGGTGGATCCCAAAAATGGAGTGCTTGTGTCGAGCATGTAATTAAGGAAGAGGAAAAATGCGAAAACTTGATGGTATGCTAGATATTTCTCTGTATAGCAATGACGACAGTACGATCGACTACTCAGAAGGCGAATAGGACTACTCAGAAGGCGAACAGGACTACTCAGAAGACGACTTCTCACTTCTTTTCAAAGCTAAGTGCCTGAAGAAATTCTTTAAAAAGAGCCCTTTACATTAAACAAATTTCGTTTTTCATTATTCATTTAAATAATAAACCTTGTTAAAATTATATTTAATATTTTATTAATTTAGATAATTTGCATATAGGCACGTCGCTGGCATATCGATTTCCTCCAAAAATAATAAAATCTATTTTAGGTAAACTGTCTTGCAACTTCAATATCAACCATACATTTTCTGTTACTACCTGTAATTTTGAAATGAACTTTATCTAAATTAGAAAAATCTTATGTTTCATAACTGGAAGTAGTTCGTTCCAATGCTGGACAAAAACAGGAATATTGGTTCATCAAAAGCGCAGGTGCTGACTGCTCACAAGACTCAATAATAAATGAACAATTAAGGAGGAATAGAGTGCGGCGGCTGGACGCCTTTGAAATGTATGTCTTGCTTAGAATACCCAAAATATCATACACGGAAACCCAATGAGAATGGATGTGGTCTTAGAAGTGTCAAGGGATAAAAGACAAGCTATTAGGACATATATATAAGGACAGAACATATGAATCCCTAAGAGTAATAATTGGGGGGGGGGTAGAGGTTCAGGCAGAAGACAGTGATCATGGGTGAGGAACGTGATATACTGAACAGGTTCGCAGTCATTGCTAAGAATAGCACAGGACAGAAAACAATTTGCCAAAATTGTAGCCAAGCTACTATAAAGATGATACCCTAAGAAGAAGAATACTTCGCCTTCTCCCATAACACTGTGAACTACTTATATAACCAGAAAGAATTTGTTCCAATGCTGGGCCAAAAAAACGAATATTGGACTGTCCACAAGGCTCAACAGTTAATGAACAATTATGGGAAATAGTGAGTCTCAATCTTTCAAAAATAAATGTCACCTGGATATTTATATGCATTAGTATGGCCTAGAATTAAGAAGTTTATCGTCTTATTATTAATAATGATGTGGTCAGAGGCTCTAGGGCTCTGTGACATTAGGATTTAAAAAGTTAAATAAATTGCTAATGTTGCCATAGCATTATAGATGTTTTTGCCAATGAATATTTGAGATAATAATAAATTCTACATACTGTAATATATCCAGATCTTCTGATCTGGAGAAATACTCCGAACTTAGTTTGAGGTAAAAGACAAAACGTAGCACGCCTATCATTTACCATATTATATTAATTATATGTCAACATTTGAAACAAATCAAGATAATGCCTGAGAATTTTCCAGTTGCAAGTCACATATCTACGTTTTACATGGCCATATAACTTTGAGCGGCTTTCCCTTTATTTGTGTAGATCCTTTGCCATGCTAACTTTCTATTCTTCCTGAACGTGCAAAAAATGTTAAAATACTCATCATCCTGCCGCAAAAAAATGATCCCAACAAATCTTATTTACCGTTTCCCGCATTTGCATTTAAATTTGCTTCCAGACAAATGGTCGAAATAAGCAGCATACGGCTGAAAGACGATTTTTTTTTTCTCGGAGAGTAAGAATACAGTTGAGGCAATGACTCACTCTTTTTATTAAAGTTGTGGATATATGAAAATATTATTTAAAAATGGGCTAGGGGTTATTTATATAATAAGTGGGTAAAGCTCTTTATTATGAACGAGCTTTTTTAAAGCAAGTGTTGTGTTATAGGCTGGCAGCTGACATTCAAATTCCTTATTTTAAATGAGACACTCTAAGCACTATTGCAAATTTAGAGAGAACCTGCAAAAACTGATTCAACAATATACATATGTATGGTTCTGTGACATTGCAAGCTTTTCAACTTTAAAGTCTCCGGGGGTTGACAGAATGGTTTCGGCGCTTTTGCAAAATGATCCGGAATCATTAATACTTTTTCTATTGGGCATATTTAAATCCTACCTTGCCCAAAGCTACATAATCCTTGGAAAGCAGTAAGTAATAACTGAAAATATCTTGGTTCCTCAATTAAATTGCTTACTTCCCAATTCATTGGCGCAGGTGAAGATTTCAGTCAAGGTGTGGTATAGTTAAGCTTTGAGCCCAATTTTTTGCACTAAACTTAAATGCGGTAAGATATACAAAATGAAATTCAGGTAGTGATGCTGCAAAACATATCTATATGCTGTAAGATCGAGCACAATATCAGCAAAACGAAGGAATCGGGGAATTTTTTAATTAAAATTTTTGATAATAGACTGGAAAAAATATTTCACGGCCCGTAGACGCCCGGATTTAACGCTGATAGATTTATTTTTGACTTATAGGTAAAAGTAGACTAAACACATCAAACAAATTAAACCAAAAAGTTAGGGGGAATATATTATTTGAATTCCACAGACTTTATTGCAAATGCGATTAACCATTTAGAGGCTTTAATCACCATCTGTATAATTCGAGATGGCGGTCTTGGTCATTTATTATAGTAGATTAATATTTTAATGCTATTGATAAATTTAACCCAAATAAAGTTTACTTTTAATTATATTTCTGGTAGTATGAACATAACCGTTAACAAGTCCGAAACGATGACTGAACACTTTCTACTTTTAATTCACTATTTCAATTTATTGTAAGATACAAGAGATTGCATTTACCACTGCACAATAACATTTATGGTGAAACAATGAAGGAAAATGCCAATAATCCTAAACGTTGGGTCACAGACCCATATTATTATGTATCGTCGAACTCGCCTTTAAAGCCGCTCTTTAAATCTGTTTTAATATATAGGAGGTTTAATTTAAAATAAGAAAGAAGCGTACGCCAGCCAACAAGACAGTGAAAAACCCGCCATCATCTAGGTTAGCGCCGAGCGCAAATAGAAAAAGCTAATCTTTTATAAACGAACGGCATTGATCATCATAACATGAAAAATTTAGAGCACGTGCAATCTCGTATTTCTATTCGAGCGTACTGAATAATAGGATTCTTTATGTCTTCAAGTTCTGGTATTAATTCTAGTATTCATTTGAGAACATTATAATATTTAATGCTGAATCTGTTCTTCCTTTTATTGTTCGCCTATTAATGAGAAAATTGTAACCAGCCATAAGAGTGCCAATTATGTAACCTTTTTGTTAATTGCTAGGTTTACTCAGCGGTTTCAACAACAATTAAAGGTGTGGGTCTGTGACTTGTCAGTTAGGTGGAGGCGCCACTAAATCTTTAACTAGGAATAAATCAATAATTTTTGCACATTGAAATCAGGACAGTAATATTTAGAAACATAACCAAGATAAGAATATAATGAAAATTGACGTTAGCTTGCCAAATAAAGTTCTGGATCCTAATTATTTATTCAAATGTGAAAAACTTTAAATCCCACTAATTAAGGTGAGTATAGGGAATTGTTTCAGATTCGATCTTGTCAATTTTCTAAACAAACAGAGTGCTCGTAGGCACGCTAATTTACCATAGGGCTAAAGTGATTTTGTAAATAAAACAAAACCTTTAGCATTATATGAATATTTTAATAAGTCATTTTACTTGAAAATAACTGAAAGCTCATAAATAAACAAAATATAAACATTAAACCATTGTGTGTAGTCAGTGCTACGATATGGACAATATTAGACGATGCCAGGTATCCACCATGCAGAATATCACAAGAATAATACCTTAAAAGCTAAAGCAGTGCATAAACAATTGTAATACTAAACAAGTATATGATTATAAACATAATCTTGCAGCTAAGTACAGTTAAATGTTCATTAAAGTTCCTGCGGAACTGCTACGTATGAGCTTGATTAGCTGAGATAACTTTGAGATGAAATATAGTAATGTACAAGCAATAATAACTGGATAAATATTACCTTAATGTCTACCTATAAGCTACTATGTACAGGGTGGCCCGTTTAAGAGGGGCCTATACCTTATCTCGAAAACTACGGGGGTTGGAAAAAAAATTTAAATACAAAAGTTATTCCTAATAAAATGATCTTTATTTTTTTTTGTATTATTTTAATCGTCACTTTTTTATATACAGGATGGTCAAAGAAAGTTACACATTTTTAAATGAAACACCCCATATTTTATTACATTTTTGGATTCTACTTAAAATTCTAAGCATATTTGTTGTATGATGTTATACCTCTAGAGTTAGTAGTTTCACAGCTATAAACAGTTGAAAATCGGTACTTTGGCTAATTTTCACCTTGGTAGCAGGAAGACCATTAAAGATGGAGTAAAATGAATTCCACATTCCTATCTTAACTTTTCAAGAGCTATCTGATGGTGCTAACTGATGGTACCTACAGAGGTACCAGATTTGGTACGCATGGTACCACCTGCCAATTATTACCGTCAAATAGCTCTTGAAAAGTTAAGATAGGAATGTGAAATTAATTTTACTCCATCTCTTTCATTTAAAAAAGTGTAACTTTCTTTGACCATCCTGTATATAAAAAAGTGACGATTAAAACAATACAAAAAAAAGTAAAGACCATTTTACTAGGAACAACTTCTGTATTTAAATTTTTTCCCACCCCTCGTAGTTTTCGAGATAAGGTATAGGCCCCTCTTAAACGGGCCACCCTGTACACTATATTCATCAATTGACGAACAACATTCAATCGTTCAGCAGTTTATCTTCCAGCACATGAGGATAGTCACTTAAAAAACACTTGCTAAGTCTCTTGCTAGCTTCTGTATACAATGTACTTCAATTTCTTGCAAATAAGAATGACTTGATTGGTAATGGTTTGAGCTGTTATTCAGTTATCGCATAATGGCATGACACGATGCCTTTGTGAAGTGCGGTTTTTTGGTACACGCAAAAATGATTATAAAAAGAGCTATGCAGGTAAGCAGAAATCCGTGTAGGGGAAATAGCATTTGTAAGATCTTTAGCATTATAAGATACTTTACACAAATAGTGCACCATATAAAAATCGGCCTCTCCTATTGGTCGATCCGCATGGCCCTCCGCTCGCTTCGCTCGCTACGGGGGCTCAAGAAAAGGAAACTAACCAGGTGCTAACCCAAACTAACCCAAGACATACCCAAAATCAATAAAAAAACTGTTTAGAAACATAATCTTTAAAACAAAAGTAAAAGGAAGCAACGGGGTTTGAACCCGGGCCGTCCAGGTAAGACCCAGTTGTCTAAACCTCTACACCACGAGAGCTCTTGACAGAAATCGATTGCATCACGAAGACATATTGTAATACGAGATGGATCGACCAATAGGAGAGGTCGATTTTTACATAGTGCACTATTTGTGTAAAGGATCTTAAAATGCAGATCTTTATAGTGTAATAAAACTGAGATAATATTGGCAGACAGGATGCCGGGGAATCCTTATATTAGAATAAGGCCATATTATTTTGTAATACTCTGATAAAGCATACAGAATAATGAATCCCCATGGACAAGACCAATGGGGATGCTAGTACAGCGCTCGGTACAGCATCTTAGTTGTGATAAAGTAATCGTAAACATGTCAGATTACTTACTTGGGGCTCAAGACAAGACTCGATTATGATGAACCCCCATGGGCGATTGCCATGGGGACCCTAGTACAGCGTCATACTGACTGAGAGAGAGATGGCGGTGTGCCGATAAATACCTTTACTTGTAGGTTTGAGATGACGACAACGATATGTCGCAATGGCAGGATAACACTATGCCACTTGAATAGATCTTGAGGTATTAGGGGAGCTCAACACGTCAAATATGCCTGGCATGGCCGATGGTCGACCATGCCAGCGGGAGCGCGCTTCAGCGCGGGTATTTGGTTGGGGTTCAAGATGCTACTGAATTCTAGAACGTGAGAACTAGATCAACTCGAAGGAGTTGTCATCGCCCCTTGTCACCGCCCCTTCTGGCGGGATAACCTACATCACTACGGAAATGGAAAGGGCAAATAATGTAAATACTGAGAAGTTATATAAAACATAACGTCAGCGATTGTCTAAAATAACCATATGAATTTTAACACTTATAAAATTCGATTGTTAAAGATAAATTTAGGAGCTAACTTGATTACCTCCGTTAGACGCTTGTGAAAGCTCAGTGATTGACCGACTCGGCGTAGGTTGAGCAGCCGCGTTCAGATGAGTAAACGTTGTTACAACAGATGGCGCTAATAATATCGCCGGAGTACAGTAGCCTTTCTGTAAGAAGCGCTGTGATTGGTCGAATGCCTTTTGAGGCCGCTTTGCTTTTAGTTATCTAGACTGGCTGATGCAGTGGATAAACGTTGTAACAAGAGATGGCGTTAGTAGTATGTCCAAGGTTTTTAAGATTTCTTTGGAATGCGAGCACAGTGGCGTGGAATGTTAAAATATCACAAATTAAATCGTTAGATTTGAAAAAGTGTTCAAATGGTTTTTGAACAGGTATCGCCCATAATCTAATGAGAAGAGTTGTGTCTCGTCTAGATTATCAGATTATTAAATCAAATGAAACTAGGTTTTAAACTAGGTCCTATATTCTTAAAACTGTAATTCCTGTTTGGAAATAGTTTAAACTAAACCTTGAATTGTAGAGGGCAAACTAATCTAAATAAATCATTTGGAAGTGATAATATCTATATATCACTAAGCAGTTAATAGAGACCTCTTAAATCAATCAATTACTCGATAAAGTAAGTATACATTTACTTAGCCGGCAAGTACCCACGGGGAACATGAATTGAGCTCAGCTCGATAACAACATTATGGCGAAAAATTAAAGGTGCAAATAGAAGTTATGTGAAATAAATTACTGTCAGGAGGCTTACAGCCAATTAGGGTGAAAATAAATCAATTAATTATCATGACATTGACAAGATGAATTCTCTACTCAAAATAATATATGATATGATAATGGAGAAAATAAGTATCCTCACAGCAATTATGAAAAGAAACAGAAATAGATATGATACACGATATTAGAGAAACTACAGCAATTTATTGGTAAGTTCGACAAGCAAAAATAGTAAGATCAGTAGTCGAAAACGAGGATTAACGATAATATATACGATATAGAAAGCAAACTGCCTACAGTAGCTTAACAATAAATTAATTAAACAAAATGATATATCACGATAACATATACGATAAGACAGCAAACGACCTACAGTCGTTTAACAGTAATTTCATTAATCAAACAGATAAATAACCATAATAGCGATAACACGAGGTCGTTGATAAGAAAAGGAAGGTAGATCCTACTTGTATCTAGTAGATTTGCAGACACTCGCGTTTCCTGCGAAGCTACGTCTCCACCATGTGGTCGCATTACCTTGTCAGAAGACCTCTGTATGGTTAAATAGAACCGGGAACTCGCTAGGTCGGCATAGTAAGGTCACTGACAGGCGATCAGCCCCAAAGGGAGAAAATTCTATCCCATGTAAGGACGTTCGACTCACGGGAGGTCACGGAAGGTTACGGAAGGTTTCTAATTAAATATTAAATATTATTTTTCTGTTCAATATCGACATGTAAAATGTAACAAACCTTTTTTATCGGAAGGATAACCACACTATTCGATAAACATCTTTATCGGCCAATAATCTCAGAAACTGTATCAGGGAATTATTTTGGCCAATTTATTTCACTAGAAAATCGGACGGTAATTAGACCAGATGGTCATAAATAACAACGAAAATTTCAGATGTTGAAAGTCGGCCATTTTTCACCGCTTGAGCGAGTAGGAGAGAAGGCCTATCAGTTCCCCAAGAAAACATATATACCACATCTGTCAAGAGGGCGCTCCAAACGGATTCATCTTTCGAGCGGCTCGGAACAGTGGAAGTAAGGTAGCGAGAAGTAAGGTAGCGAGAGTATCGACAACACAAATCGACTAGTAAAAGGGAAATATCGCACAACCGGATTTTGTAACAATTGCATCTTTACAACATTTATCCCTCATTTAATTTATTATATCTAAATCTATTATAAACGTTTCTAAAAATTCTATAAAATTCACACCGAATCCGACAAAACATCACCGGATGGCCCATATTTCCGCCTAAATATTTCGTATTATATCACGGTGCTCTTATCTAAACATCAAATATCAAATATACATTGTATGACCGTACAAATAATCATGTTGTTTTTACCACCCTATTTCCCAACACTTTATTGACTGTCAATATGATGTGAATAAATGTTTTAATATCGAATTCGTGTTTTAACGAAACATCAATTATTGACCCGAATAGTGAAGTTGAGTTATAATAAATGTTTTTATTTTATTTTAATTTTTATCAAAATGCAGACCAAACGACAAAATGTTATTTTATAGAATAAGCAGCATAATATTTCTAGCTACAATTCATTCGTTGCTCGAGCTGATTTTAAGATCATAATTGATTTTAAATTCGTAACCTAAGGCTATTACTAAAATAAACTCTCACGTTTGGACTTAGCTACTAAATCAACACAACGCCAACGCACTTAATGTAAACGGAACGCATGATTTAAAGATAACCAGTTAACCTTTTTACAAATCACTTTGTGAATTATTCGGAAAGGCTACTAAAAGGAAAGCACTTAGATATACTATAAATAATATAATAGGATAAAACCGTTGAAAACGAATGGCATTATTATATTTATGAAAGATATAAAATGAAAAGAGATATTTGAAGATTTATAATCTTACTTACAATAATAGTATTATTTTCAAAAATCATTAATAAATAAATAATTATTTAAAAAAAAATAAATATAATTAAAGACTCTTTTAAAGCTCCTTTTTATCACAGATTCCAGCAGGAGGCGAAATAGTGAATTCGATAGTATTATTCTCATACTTAAGACCTACTTCCGAACCTTTACGTTTAATTTGAAATAGAATATTACATACCAAGAGAGAACTATTACTTAATAAGCCTAGGCATTGAAATTTATTTTGATTTATGTAATGCAATATGTTACAAGCTCTGCAAAATAAATAGGCTTTTAGCTCTATCATTTGAATAAAGACGTATTGACTTTGTGCAGTGCATGTCCTTTTCCTTTGAACTCTCATCTTTCCACTATGTTCTTTGTAATTACTGCTCGACGACCTTAATGCAGCAAAATTTAAAATTACCCTGTTTTCGTCACATAATATTCGCTGTTCTAGGAACGGCGGAGATGGAACATGAACATTTTAAGTTGAGTGAGTTGTTTTGAATATCCAATATATTATTTACAAGGTATTTACAATACGTCACCACTCGGCGATAGTCGAATCTTTCAAAATTATCAAAAAATTATTCTCTTCAGTGTATTTCTATATTAAACCAGACAGGTGGACTTAAAATTGCCGATCAGACGTGGCTGGCATTTATTTAGATCCCTTGAGTAAGCTGACAAGTAAAAATTATATCCCATTTTCCATCTGACTCAAATTATTAAACATTCGTTTTAATGTCGTTCACAAATCGATATAGCTCTTTACCATTTTCAGCTTTACAGAAAATTCGGGTAATTCACGTAATATTCAGGCATGGCATTTTGGACTAAAGGTGCTT
>JAEQML010082578.1:0-10762 GCA_016904865.1 Pissodes strobi | reverse complement strand
ATTGTTGTGCCTAGCTACATGTAGGAAGCAACTCTTTCAATTTGTTGGTTTCTGATAGTCAGTTGGCACGGTACGATGGTTCCCTTCCGGATGATCATGAATTTGGTCTTAACTATGTTCATCGTTAGACCGTATTTCTCACTGGTATCTTTGACTCATGTCATGAGTTCTTGTAGGTTTTCAATATATTCGTATATTTGCTGTTTGGCCCCAATAGAGATTTACAATAATTGTTAGGTCCCGGTCGTCTAATCCGATTCATCTAAGAATGTCCACCAGTTTTCCATGTCGGACTCTGTCAAATGCCTTTTGATAATCCACGCATGCATATACATCGCAGTTCATATCACGACACCTTTGAAATAGCACTTGGACACAGAAAAGTGCTTCTCTAGTACCCATTGCATTCCTGAAACCAAATTGCGTTCTTCCAATGTGCTCTTCACAGAGCTTATATATACGCTGGTGTATAACCCTGAGGAAAATCTTCAAGAGATGGCTCATGAGACTTATTAAGCGATAGTCTGAACATTGTTTAGCGCTGTGTTTCTTAGGAATTGGTATGAAGGTTGATTTCAGCCATATAGTGGGTATGTTTCCTGTAGTGTATATGTACTTAAAAATATTTGTCAGCCACCTTATTCCCTCGTCATCGAGAAGTTTTAGAAGCTCAGGGTGAATGTTGTCTGGGTCAGGTGCTTTGTTATCTTTCATACGTATTATAGCTTTTTCAACCTCATCTCTTAGTATGAGTAGACCTGTGTTATCTCCCGAATTATCGATTATAATTTGTTCTGGTCTATTATCTTTTATCTTTGAAAAGCAGAGATATGTACTCTTTCCAGGTTTCAACTTTCTGTCTTTTGTCGATTATAAAAATTCCATTGTTGTCCCAAAATATGGTGTTTGTATATTCCCGTAGCTTCTTTTATTTCTTTCTGGAGATTAAAGTGATCGTGTTTTTCTTCAAGCATTTCGATTACGCGACATTTCTCTTGTATGTTGCGTTGTTTGGCTTCTCTGATTTTCTGTCTGATTACTCTGTCAATTTCTTTATTTTTCTTGGGGTCTCTACTTTTCACTTGTCTCCGTTCTTCCTCAGGCCAAGAATCTCTCGTGTCATCCATGGTTTGTCTTTTCTTTCTGTGATTTGGAGATGTTTGTCATGATCTCCTGTATAGTGCATATCTGTTGGTCGACGTTCGTCTCGTCTTGATTTAGTTTTTGTATGTTGTCATTGATATGAGATCCAATTAATGTATCTTTTTCTGGATCTTTCAGTTTATGCAGGTCCCATATTTTCTTTTCCCTTATTATTTTTTTATCTTTTTTCGCCTGATTTTAAAGTTGCCGACTAGAGAGTTATGGTCAGATTGTATATCTGCACCTGGGTATGTTTTAGCGGATGTACAGCTATTCCGGAATCTTTTGTTAATCAATATGAAATCTATTTGATTCCTTATAATGTTACCCGTTTCATCTCTGGGTGAGCGCCGTGTATATAGTCTACGGGCTGGTAATTTGAATAGTGTGTTGGTGACTAC
Source organism: Pissodes strobi (assembly GCA_016904865.1). Classification (NCBI taxonomy): domain Eukaryota; kingdom Metazoa; phylum Arthropoda; class Insecta; order Coleoptera; family Curculionidae; genus Pissodes; species Pissodes strobi. Next base: position 9,218 of record JAEQML010082578.1, on the reverse strand, counting down.
TAGTTGTTGTTCCAAGCAGAATTCATATAAATGATCTCCCCTCTAGTTGTCATCACCTAACCCAAATGGACCCACCAAGTTACCACGTCGTTTTTGTCATATCTTAGCATTCCAATCACCTATAATGATGTTCATATGAGATTTTGTTATTTTTTTAAAGATATTTGAGAGTAATCACTTCCGTCAGTTGTAGGTGCGTATATTTGTACAATATTGTGGTTTACAGGTATGGTACTAGAGACCATACCTGTAAACCTCAATATTGTACAAATATACGCACCTACAACTGACGGAAGTGAGGAACAGGTGGAAGCATTCTACCAATTGCAATCAAATTAAATTGATTATAGCTATTCTTTCAGATATTGCAACGAAGTTTGTAACGTACTTGGGGAGGTTTTTGCTGATAATTAATCATACGCCATATCCATGCTGGTCATCAGTCCGACCTGAGTAGTAAACATCATGATCACTTATTCGACTCTTCCCACATACCGGCCATTTCATTTTATTAATTCCCATAGTATCTATTTTCAACCGGTCCATTTCATGTATAGCATTAGCACTTCATATAGCCTCGTTAATATTTCCAAGATAGTGTGTATCCGTTGTTACCCAAACTAACACAAACTAACCCAAATACGCAATACTGTTTTGATATTATTCTTTTCTGAAAGCTTCTCTATTTTCGATACAGGGACTGGTATGTATGTTCTCTCGTTGAGATGACTAAATCCAAGGACTGTCTTTTCTTCGTAGCAACCAATGCACTTTATTCTTGTTTAGGCACGAATTATAGTCCTTGGCCACTTTTCCTCTGCTGAAGCCTTCCCGCTCTTAATCTAGAGAATAAAATATCCGTCCACCTATTGAGTACCATCTTCATTTGCTGATCTAGTACATTATGTTGGAAAACCGCGTTACGGAAGAGGCAATCTCATTCCTTTCCAGTCCAGTATATCCTGGTAGGATAGTAGCAGACTTCAATATTTCAATTGACTTTCGTGTGAGGTACTGCTCTTCTCATACCGCATAGATTTCTGCCTGAAATACTTTAACGTTAGTGTTCAAACTAACCCGAAAAGTCAATCTTTGGAAATTTGGCATGTACTCCAGCACGTACTTTCATATTGGTTTTTGGAGCACTCTGTAAAGTAACAGCTGCCCTCAGAGCTAGGATCGGGGTATCGAAAGAAAAGCATCAATACCTGACACCGATAAGAGTATCGGTAGCTGGTATCGATATCCCCTGCCGTTGACATACAGAAAAGTATCGATTCTTGTAGTACCTGATACTCTAGTTTGTGAATAAAATTTCTTAAGCTAAACAAGAACTTTATCAGCGTTTATATCTTAAGAAGTTTTTTAAAACAAATTTGGAAAAAGGGCTGTCATCTTAAGTTATTGCTTGAAAGAGATTTTTATCCACAGGGAAAAATAGCACTCGTATTTAATTACTAATAAAATATTGGAATGGAGCGTTAGTTAAGTTAGTATCGATATTAGTAAAATTATGGTGTACAAGAAAAAAGCGGATAGGTACACCGATTGCAAAAATTCGCGCATGCTCGTGCGCATGCTCAGGTTTTGACACACAATTGGACAAATGGGGTTTAGTTTTCGGCGAACTGCTTGCAGTGAGCCTGATGGTCCAGTGGTTAGATCCTGTGGTTGTGATGCGGCGGTAGACACAACTCTGGGCGGCGGCCCTGGTTCGTTTCCCGTCAGCGACGAGACTTATTTTTTAACGTTATCTTTGTAAAAAGTCTTTTTTCTTCATTTTAGGCATCCCTTGGGTTTATTTTTGTTGGTTGCGCTCTCGTAACGAGCGAAGCGAGCGGAGGGCCATGCGTGAAGTGAAATAATAGTAAACATTTCATAGGAATCACATGCGCGAATTTTCGCAATCGGTGCACCTAGACTCTTGTGTAGGTACCTACACGATACACATATAACGGTATGCTCTTGCGCAGGCAGAACCTCCCACACAGAAACGTGTGACGTCACCCGGGAACAACGCTTTCGATTCTGCTATGTAAGCGTGTATAGAACATATGTTTTGAAATGCAATATTCGCAGTTTTGGGGGATTTTAAAGGACATTTTTGATAATAGGTACGTTCCTAATTATACGTGTACGTGTGTTAACTAAAGAATAAAAGCACTTTCATTCCATATTTATATTACTAATTATAATTGATATATTATACATAGTTTTACTCTAGAACATAATTTAAATGTATAAATGGGTATTTAAGTATTATTGCAACATTTGAGAACTAAGTAAAAAAGTCGGGATGAGATTGGTTGATGTGATACTTGATGCGTTGAATCGTGGGGCACGCGGTCATGATAGTATTGTTTTATAATTCATTCCTTCATAAATGAATTTTTTCTTAATTTAAAAATATTACGTAAATTCAAATATTCTTTACGCTTACGCCACTGAAGTAGATCAGCTGAGAGAAGTTCTTTTTGATTCTATAATATCTTAGTCCATAACATATCAAAAATAATTAAAAAAATCCCAAAAATCCCAAGCAAATAAAAAGTCATTAAGCATTAAAAAAAATTAAAATTTTAATTTTCTTTGTATTGACCTCATTATTTAATAGTCAATATTCTGAACCATTTCAAATATTTTTTGCCCATTTTTACATATTTATTTTATTTCCACTGAAGTACTCGGTTTGCAAAGTACTTTTTGATCCCAATACCTTAAGCCATAACTTATCCAAAAATCTTTGAAAATAAAAAAGTTATTTTTTACATAATAATTTTTTTATCATTCCATTAAAAATGTTTCAGTGCTTTTTTTTATTTTACATTTTCAATAAATTTCAAGATTTTGTTGGTTTCCTTCCAAAAAATCTTGGACTTGAGAACCAATTTCTTGTCTTGTCTTGAAAAACAAAGATCATTTCTTGCCATGATCTTGTCTTGAAACCAAGACAAGATCAAGACAAAATCAAGAAGTTGTCAAGGAAATGACGACCCCTACATATCGTACCGGATTTGGTTAAAAAGTAGTTTTTTAAATATTCCATTTTTTAAATATAATACTAATTAACAAAAAGGGGAGGCCTAAATGAAAAAAAAAATTCTTCATAAAAGTTTCGCTTATGTCTTGACAAGGTAATAGAGCAAATCCCATATTTTTTGCTTGTAAGCTAACAAACATATCACAATAAAATCATATACATATCGTAACGGATTTCGTTAAAAAGTAGTTTTTTAAAATATACCACTCAATTAACAAAAAGAAAAGGCCAAAATTTAAAAAAAATATTCTTCATAATCCTTAAAAAAAAAAAAAAAGAAACGGGGTTCGAACGCAGGCCGCGCCGCTTCGCCGATAGAGCCGCCGAATCGAGACCTAACCTTAGAGCAATGACACACACAGCGGTTCTTGTCGAATCGGTTGCCGAGTCCGCCATTTAGCACGGCCATAACACACACAGCTGTTTTTGCGGCGAATGCTTCAGATAACGTGACGAGGCGGCTGACAAGCAGCGACTCGTCAATAGCCGCCGTGTGTGTTTTTCCCCATTTGCAAAGTATATTTTTATGCGCCGAGTCGGCGTCCGACTCTGCAGCCGTTTCGGCACAAACCGCTGTGTGTGTCATTGCTCTTAACCTAGATCACTCGGCCATGAGAGCTGTTGGAACAGAACGATCACATACCACACATCTGTATGTGAGAACGATTGCATCGCGAAGACATGGCGCGATCAGTTGCGCAAATCAATGAGCTTTTGTCGCGCTACAGAACCTAACCGATTTTAGCACTCTGGTACCATCGCATGTGAGCATGGGTAAATATTCCTCCCAGCGCGCGTTAAGAAGTTTTACTTCTATCACACTTCAATAATACATGTTGCTTTATTTTATTTACTTATTTAAATATTGGCAAATATTTTTTAACCACATAGTATCTGGCTGGACCGTAAACCGTGACTTGATCGTGGTATATCTAAAAAGAATGTTTAAAGAACGGAACTAAGGCACAGCAGCTCCCGAATGTCGAGTTAGCGGTAGCTAAAATCACGGTACGGTTCGTGAAATTAGGATCCATCTCTAGCCATAGGATGTCCCTTTAGAGTGTGTGCCACTGCCATAAAAAATCATGCAAATCGTGGAAATATGTAATAAAAATAATAAATAATAAAGTAAAGCTTTAATAATTAAAGATACTCACCATCTTTATGTTAATTCCATCTTCTCTTCGACAAGCACGAATCCACTGATTTGCTAGCTCATGTTTAGGAAAACGAAAATATTTAATTACTCCCTTTGGTGGTCCTATTATTGTTCTTACAAGTAGCCACAGCACAGTTCAGCATAATTATACTATAAGTTTTTAATTTAAAGAATCCTATAACATATATAAACACAAAGCAAATTTAAAAATTCACTTAATTAAATAAACTATGACAGCGTCAAATTTTCCCGGATGACGTAGATGCGCGGGTGAGTCAAAAACTAGTCTAGAAATCAGCATACCGTTATATGTGTATCGTGGGTACCTACAAGAATTATTGATGCCAAAAGTACGTGGAATCGACTACTAGATATCGATACTGCACTAGTGTCGAAGTATCGATCACGACCCTACTCAGAGGGCCAGTTCATATTTTCCAAGGAAGAGCACTGTGGAAGCCAGCGGTTAGTTGGTGATCCACGGCAGATTTTTACACTTAAAAATAAAGATCATTCTTCATATCACTGAACGACCACTGTATTTTATCATACGGCAGATGACATGTGACACAGGACTGAAGTCAGTTATAATCTTAAAGCTAGTTCTACACTAATAAAAATATCTTAAGCTACAAAGCACATTACTGATAACATGATGATGTGATTTTTGAATTTATAACGTTACACAAGCAGTTAAATTAGTACTACCTAATATGGATTGCCAATTTGTATTTCTTCAAACCATGAACCGGTGACATTGGGTTAATGTCTGTTAGGGCGCACGTTTTATTCATATTTATCTGAATTAAGATTTTACGTCATTTCATTTAAAATTCTCACCATTAACACCGCTTTATATTTGGACACCTAACCAAAAAATTGGTGAACATATTTTATATCACCGGATTTTTTCACTGGCAGTTGCTCTGTCGTGACGTAGCCACGCGACGAAGTTGGCGCCAAAGCCTTGAGATACATATGGCAAAGACGTACGGCAACACTGTTCTTTTATCTAGAGTTTATAAAAATGTGTTTAAACTCAGAATTTTAAATGGTTAATATAATAATTAGACCATTTCTTATAATATTACTGTTTTTCTTTCGTTGAACATTAATTAGTTAAAAATTCCTTTTATTCTACAAACAAGTATATTTGTATCTATGTACATGTTTACTGATATTCAAAATAATAATTTTCTTGGGCACTCAGAGTTCGACATTCTATTTCGAAATTATGGAAATTAAAATTGAATTAAGAAAGCCTTAGTTTTATAATTTGCGTGTATTAACTAGTAAGTGTTACATTCATAATGGTAGTAACATGGGTGCTTATGAATGAGAAAGCCTTAATATATGATTCGACATTGGCTTTTCCATAGTATAGTGATTGCTGTTTGGCATAATATATTTATGATATTCTAACGTGATAATCAAGGTCACAGATTGTAGCAATTTACGTTCCTGATGTTTTTTGGAAATATTCTAAGTTGCCGGATAGGTCGCGAGTTTATTTTATTGGTTAGTAAGGATTTTTTCTTGGGCGCCAGAAATTCCTCAACTCTCAAAGAACTGTCAAGTATCACCAATAAAAGCTTAAAAGCTAACAAAAATCACTTGATAGACGTTGAGAACTGCAGAATCTCGTTCTTGCCGGAAATAAAAAATGTTCTTAAAAACAAATTTACAATAATTTTATTTCAATAAATATTATTAAAATTAACAATCCAAATTATAACTTTGTTGAACAGAGTTGAAGAATTAAATTGATGTTAGAAAAAAACAATTAAAATATTAATTTTTGAAATTAGTCAAAACCAAAAAAAATTCTGATCCAGCAGTGATTTTTACGTTTGCAAATAAAATACTTAGCTTAGACGCTCAACCCTGGTTGGACACACTTCTCTTCACCTCGTTCCCTTTTTCTCCAATTGCCTGTCATTTGTTAGGTCTTTATGGGTAAGGATAACATCAGAGGGCATAAACGTCTTATAGAGCTGATACGTCTAATGCTGCAATGGTACACTCGGTTGATGCTTGATTATCAATCCAAGCTCTCTGACCAATTTCCGTGAAAATATGCAAACAGAAAATACTTGTTTTAGACCAGAATGTTGGTTGATATTAAACAAAGAAAATGAACAATAATGAACAGTAATTGAAACAATCTCATCAAAATATTTCAAACTCTTTTACTTAAAAATTAAATCTACGATCAAAAATTACAAGATTTGTAAATGAAGGATTAAACTATGATTAAAAGAAAAAAACAAGATTCGTCAATGAATCTGATAAAACTATGTTCCAAATTACAAGATCATTAATGAATGATTAAACTATGTTTAAAGATACAAGATTCGTCAATGAATCTGATAACACTATGTTCCGAAATACAAGATCATTAATGAATGATTAAACTATGTTTAAAAATACAAGATTCGTCAATGAATCTGATACTCAAGTTTACTTCAAAAAAAAAAATAATGATTAAATTTAACTTAAGCACACTTTTAAATAAGTGCCAAATAAATGAAAAGTCCCCAAAAAAGTTTATTTAAAAGAAAGGTTCTAAAAAAAATAAGCTAAATACTAGTCAAAAATTGATAGAAATATGATTACTTCAAAATTACAAATTAATAAATATGCAAATTCTTCCTAAGTCAAATTTATGCGATAAGAAAACTGTATGTGCTAAGATCACAATACAATTTGATCGACATTTCACATTATGTCACCGTTCTCCCATTTCATTCGTCAAAGTGAGCATTACGAGCCGCAAGCAAAAATGAATCGAGCAAATTTAGCTACGAGTTTAGCAAGGAGCTAAGTTTACAAAGATGAAAGTTATAAATTTACCGTCGACTGTCGGTAGAGAGAAGAAATAAAAATCCAAGGTGAGTTCTCAAAGAAATTCAATAATATATTTCATAAATTAGAAATAACAAAAGAGACAACTCACCTTAGACTTTCAGAAAATGGGATATCCTATTCTCTCCACTGGCAGTAAACTCAAGGTCTATTGGCTATTGGCTACACATCCGGTTCTTTCCAAAATTTGGCATAGCCTTTGTTAATAAATTAACCTTGAAAGTGGTGGATTGGAGCCAGGAATTAGCTAAAAACATAAAAGACCAACAGAACTCGGTTATAAAGTAAGGTTAGTTAAAAATTCTCCTTGCCAACTTCAACTACGCAGTTAAATGTTCCTGTAAAAGTTAACGAAATTTACGATAAATATAATAAAATGGATTGAGTAGAGGGTCCACTAAGATCATTTATTCAACAATACTTTACAAAAAGCCCAAGATGGCCCGGAACAATGATGAATACATTTTCTAAATCTAGATTAGAAATCTATCATAAATTAAAGTATTGTCGTCTAAATCATTGATTGAAAATCCCTCTAGAACCTGAAAATTGTCTTTAAGACACTCCTAAAACAAAGAAATAAATTTGTTCAGTTAAAAGCGGAATGTGCAAAAAAAACCAAATCACATTCCACCAAAAATAAAAATGACTTTCACCTTGACGACGTGAAATTGGAGACAAAAGCAACGTTCGCCGTTCGATTTTAGAACCGGTCCAAATCGCATTCAAAGGAGTAGGTGGGAGACTATCAATTCAAATCACGATATTACTATCGCCCTCTATTCAAAGGCCAGTATAATAAAAATATTTTTATAGAAAACGACGTAAAACTAATACGCCTATAATTCTAATGATAGCTCCACCTATGTACAAAAGATCTAACTTCTAGCGAAATCCTACCTAGGTACCGAAACCAAATCGCATGTATATTTGCATAAAAATCACTTTGCAATATAAAAATCTTAAAACCTGAAAAACCATGTAACGAATTATTTCGTTACAAGATAATCTAAGGAACTTAAACAATGTATAAATAAGAATTACTTTCCAGTTTATGTACATGAACATACCTACTTTTTTAACATATTATTTAAAACCTAAATAGCCAAGTGACACACTGTGTAATAAAACCCTCAGTTTGACAACTTCGGTACAATATTAAGTAAAATATTATTATTCTTCCCAAACATGCTTACATTTAAAAATAATTTAAGTTGTTCCTACCTTATTTAATAAAATAAAATCAATAAAAACACTACACTGAAAAATACTATGCAAATCAGCCACTATGGTCTCTGCTTTAATCCTCAATTTATTGAGATTTCTTTAGGATCAAACGAAATATACAATCATTATCAAAAGTTCAAAGCACCACAACACAACTGTCAATGGTTTTAAAACATAGGAAAATATCACTAAAAAAGCTAAAAACACAGCGAAAACATAGAAAATGCAATGATAGCAATGACGAAACGAAGGCCGTTAACCGCGCAGCAAGGTCTAACATAGGCTCTTATGGGAAGTAACCATCCTTCTCTAGTTTATTATTATTGGGTATTACTGGTATAGATAGATGAAACTATAAGCGAGTAAGCACGAAGGCTTGCGATTTCATCGTTGACTATGTCTGCCCTAAATGTGTTAAAGCCCATTACACATTACATGTTCAGACAAGTTCATATGGATATTATGTTAAATGGAATAAACAACACTCATGCGATAGCTACTGCACTAAAATGATATATTCTAGTGAGATATCCTAAATAAATCTGTTTTTTATTTTATGCAGAAATGAACGGTCCATGATAGCCCATCGAGCCAGCAGCTTTCTGAAACTGAAAGGGCCTTCTTTCATCTGTGATACGGCGTGCAGCAGCTCTCTTTACGCTTTGGAGAATGCTTATAAAGCAATGAGAACGGGCCAATGTGACACTGCCATTGTGGGCGGCACAAATCTTTGTCTTCATCCTTTCGTATCGTTGCAGTTTGCAAGGTATTGTTTCTATTACTCTTAGAATGAAATATACGCATATGCCTATCAGAAAAGCAATTATTATTACAAACACTTTGAAATTTAGTTCAATTATAAATGACAAATGAGAATATCAGATTGGCCTATTGCATCATTATCTGCTTCTGAGGTTTCGAGTTATT
>JAEQML010082572.1:0-10765 GCA_016904865.1 Pissodes strobi | reverse complement strand
GAGTCTTTGTGAATTATTGCATCTGTTGTTGTAGGTTTCCTATATATATCAAATTTAAGCGAATCTCTTGTCTTTGTAATCTTTATTTCCAAAAAGTTCAAAATGTTGTTAGATTCTTTTTCCATGTAAATTTAATTCTATTGTTTTAGGGTATTTAAAAATGTTAAAAAGGTATAGTTCCTGTAAAGATGCAAAATATGTCATCCACATATCTAAAAAATATATTTCTGATTAATGAATTGTTGGTGTTGAATAAATGCTGTTCAAAATCAACCATAAAAATCTCTGCAAATAAAAGTGAAATTGGAGAGTCCATTGGTAAACCATTAATTTGTTTGAGTATGTCATAATTATACTGGAAAAAATTTTGATCTAGACACGTACGAATCATAGATTTGAGATCGCTTTTTTCTTTTACTAAATTATCAGAGTTATCTATTAGTCCGTTAATAATACGTGAAAGTTCGTTTAACGGTATGGAGCTAAACCGGCTTTTCACATCAAAGGAAACCAATATTGCATTATTTGGAATTTTTAAGTTTTTGACTTTATCAATGAAATCAAAGGTGTTTTTAAGTGCATACTTAGAATCGAATTTAATGAATTTTGGTAAAATATTCGTAACGAATTGACTGGGATATTATCCTTATGAATTTTAGGTAAGCCGTAAATGAATTCATTAATTTGAGAAAAATTTATCAGGTAGTATAGAAATGTTATTTTTTTAATAATGAAATAATTTGTTTTTGGTATTTATTACTCGGGTCTTGCGTTTTTATGAAATTTCCATTATTCAAAAGTTCTTTGATTTTAGTATCATAATCTAATTTCGTTAAAACAGTTATAGTGTTTCCTTTATCAGCTTTAGTTAATATTAGGTTATTTTGCGTTAGTTTTGCTTTTATTGTGTTTAAGGTTGTAAATTATTTTTTATTCAGTTGAGTATTTGAATTAGATTTAAATTCTTCAGAGATGTTATATTTGTTTAGTTGCGAAATGTTTGAAATAGAATTTATTGCTATTTGTGTATTAACTGCCAAAAGTTCAAAATCTTTTTGGTTGTAGGATTGTGGAGAATATTTGAGCTCTTTTTCTAATAAGTTATTCTCAGTGTCTGAAAATACTGTATCTGTGAGATTCAAAATTATTGGATAAAAAGTGTGCTTGCTGAGTTGCTGTATACTTGCATCAATAGGTGTGACAGTTTATAAAGACAGTAAACACCTTAACTTATTTAGTAGAGTTTTATAATGTTTGTTCACTATTAAATTAATATCTTCACGAACTATCCTGTCCCTATACTGTAACACAAAATGAGCTTCTTTCTTCAAGAGTTCAGTGTAGATCAGTTTCTGATGTAGGATGAGGTTGTTCATTCTTTTGAACCAAATGCGTAGTTCATTCTGGAGCCAAATCGTGTATGCTTTTTGGATCATTCTTCTGGCCTCTATGAAGTTGTGGTTGCAGTAGATTTTCATGTGTTTAGGTGTAATTTTATTTCTGATGCACTGTTTTAAAAACCACATATGATTGGAACACTTTTTAGATTTTAGTACACATCGTCGATAATATACTTTAACGTATTATTAACGGACTAATAGATAACTCTGATATATTAGTAAAAGAAAAAAGCGATCTCAAATCTATAATTCGTACATGTATAGAGCAAAATTATTTCCAGTATAATTATGAAATATTCAAACAAATTAATGGTTTACCAATGGGCTCTCCAATTTCACCTTTATTTGCCGAGATTTTTATGGCTGATTTTGAACAGCATTTATTCAACACCAACAATTCATTAATCAGAAATATATTTTTTTGGGGTAGATATGTGGATGACATATTTTGCATCTTTACAGGAACCAACAGAAACTTAGATACCTTTTTAACATTTTTAAATTCCCTAAACAATAGAATTCAATTTACCATGGAATCTAACAACATTTTGAACTTTTTAGACATAAAGATTACAAAGACAAGATTCTCTTAAATTTGATATATGTATATAGGAAACCTACAACAACAGATGCAATAATTCATAAGGTCTCTAACCAATCTTGGCAAGTAAAACTTTCTGCTTTTCATAGTCTCATCCATAGACTTTTCAGCTTTCCCCTAGACTCGGCGAGTTTCCAAAAAGAAATATCCATTATCAAACAGATTGCAATTAATAACGGTTCACTTTGATTGACAAATTAATAAAGAAAAAACAGAAGAAAATTTTAACTAAACAATTTCATAATCCTACATTAGAATTAGAAAAGGAGCCGTTTAAATTTATCAATTACATTCCGAAAATTACAGATAAAGTTTCAAAAAAATTTAATTAATTTGGCTGCAAAACATTTCAGGTTAATAAGAATGAACAATAAAGACAAAATTGACAAACAATCTAAATCTGGTGTTTACAAAATAAATTTTGTGAACTGTGAAGCTGTATATACGTAGGGCAAACTGGTCGAAACTTAAATATTAGGATTAAAGAACACAAAAAAATCGATTATACATAATATTAAAAACTCTGGCTTCGCAAAACATTGTATAGAAAATAGCCATTTTATAGATACGAATAATGTCAAACTTCTGCACATCGAACCAAAAAGCTGAACCTTTTGGAGTACCTAGAAATCCAAAAGTCACAAAAACAGACGTTTTAAATACCAACGACCAACTGACCTGCTCTTTCAACACCTGCATAATTGACAGTGCAATAAAAACAAAATACCGTCAGGCAGTTTAGTAAGGTATAACAATTTAGATTTTAGTATTCAAGCACTCTTGATAAAGGCCTCATCAAGCCGAATCATATGTAGAGAAAAATGTCTTATTAAATTATTTTGAAACATCTAAAAGCAGTGTACTAATTATCCCTAGTATTATTAAAATATAGAGGTTACTAGGGCACATTTTATAAGATATATAAAGTTCAAATACAAAATTAAATTCTAGTGATTTTGCTCTGAAATTGTCCAATGTTTGCTTTTCTTAGTGAAACACAGGACTATTATTGATTTGAAAGGTAGTATCTGTAGACAATAAGTGTTGAATTTTAAGAAAGATATAAGAAATTTTATTAGGCATAATTTCTCCTCTTATGAAATATTTACATATCCAGCAGCAACATAATGTTCCCTCTATTTCAAAACTTACGTTTTGTTTATTTCTACTGTATATAACATTTTAGAAATTTTCTGAAGTTATTTCGTTTCTTAAGGCATTTTTTATAAGTTCATAAATATAGATTCATCCTTTAGCAATATATTTTTTATTTGAATTTTTGCAAGTCTTTCTTCTATCACTGATGTTCATTTTTAGTTAAACACTGTTTTTTGCTTAGTTTGCAGTGGATGAAGAAGCAGGAAAAAGGCAGATATACCATCGCTATTGCATGGAAAGAGCTGCCTCTCATTTAGCACATACATTTACAACTGTTTCAGATATTACAGGTAAAATTTTTAATCTCTTAATTTTGCTCTAAATGAAAAATCAACCAACATCCGTGTGTATATATAACCACTTACCCTTAGAACTAAGAGTTTACGTAATTTCAATCTTCTTAGACATGTTTGTAGATGCGGTGTCTTGAAATAAAATTACTATATCTTCCTATTACATCTGGTGCCAAAGTTAGCTAGGACTAACTTTGTTATTTTAAATAAAATATGTACTATTTTGTATGTAGTGAATGTTTTTATTCTCGGTTGCTCTAAACTGCAACACCTTATGTAACATTGATTATACTTAAATTTATTTTTTTTGCAATCGTGCCAATATTGACAGATTGTTTATTAATTTCTATTATTCTCGTATCAACAACTAGGGTCTTAATAAAACTCAATGAGGACATTGTTTCTTGAACTCATCCTGCTAGTGATATGCCAATCGCTCTGTTCTCAGCATTCGTCATGCATTGAGGAGGCATTCTTGGTCAATACACTTTAATTGCAACTGAAAGTAGAATATGCAAAGAACTTGCTTTGCTATTCTCTTGCCAAATGCAGATGCATAACAATAAAATTCGAGTGATTTGATAGCTAAGGTGGTATTAAGCAGTCCGTGATAAACTAATACCGTGGTTCTTCATACAATGCACATGTAACTCAAAACTTTCTTAATAAAATATGGTTGGCTATTGTACAATTTTTGACATGCACTGTATCAGTTTAATATATATTTTTTAACTTTTGATAATTTCAATTTTATCAACGTTTCAATTTGTGCTAGAAATATGTGTAGATTAACCTAAGACGTTCAGTAACGTAAAAAATAACATCTGTTTGTAGAAAGTCTTACATAATATTAGTATATCCTTGTAGATAAAAGAAATGTTCCTCATATTTCAGTTGTCATGTTTGGGTTTGAACAATGCTAATTATACTTATTGCACATAATATATGAAACATTGGAGATTGGAGAAGTAATAGTAATTCAGCTAATTTCTTATATTTTAGGATATGAAGCAGAGCATTTACTTAAAAGGAAGCCCGATGTTATAACACCTAATGGTTTGAATGTCAAGAAGTTTTCCGCCTTACACGAGTTTCAAAATTTACACGCCCTTTCAAAAGAAAAAATTCACGAATTTGTCCGAGGCCATTTCTATGGGTATGTCGATGCATGTGTATATATCTAAGGTGATTTATTATAGAACGATGGAGCCCCTAAAATAATGCTTAATTGATATATTTTCCTCAATTATTAGGATTTTTAATTTTTTTGGATATACTCTACTATGGAGCATTAAGCCCAAACATGCAGCTTTGAAATGTTTAACAAGTTGGTTGATTTGCAAATAGAGAATTTAAATTTGAACCGTAACAAATGCATTTTTGCTTGTATTGAGTTATTTAAATAATTCAAATGAGATCAGATTGCTGCCATCAATGAGGATATGAACGCCATCGTGAAATGGGGTGAGGAAAACAATGCTCAGTTTGTAAAATACTTAAGCCATGAATAAAACAAGCTTCTGAGTAGTTAAGTATTTTATTAACTCAAAAGTAAAATAATTAATCCAGAACAAGAAAAGACACACAACAACCTAACGTAGCCGGTATATCTCTCTTTCTATCTGGACGGCATGATGCAATAATAAATATTGTGAATGTCAGTATTAAGGGTAGGCAACCAACATAACACAAGTGTTATGTAATTGGCCTACAACAGCGCAACATTAATAAATCTATATTAAATATCTTTTCCCTTAAGCTTAAGATTACAAATCTAATCTGTTAGGTTTTTTATAGCTCGACCAGATCTTGGGTTTAAATCTACCCTATTGCGTCTGACAATGTTGCCACTTGAATCTTTAACATTATAAGATCTTGGAGCCTTGTGGAGATTAACAATTTTACCGGGCTCCCAGGTTTTATTTACATGATCAAAAATTGTTACATTGTCCTCACAGTTAAGAGGCTTTAAGTCCCTTGCACATTTATCAAAATACTTTTTGCTAATGTCACATTTATTTCTGATTTTATCAAAGAAACACTTAAATAAGTAAACCACTTAAGATTTCCACTAACTTTATTTTAACATGACACGTGTTTCGACAGTAACGTCTTTTTCAAATGTGAATAGTTACACTAAAATATGCAAAAATTATAGAGTCCCGCTGTTGCAGGTAAATTACAAAAAATAATCTTGACCCAGGCGCCTTATGAATAGCAAAGGAAACAATTTAATTATTTCTAGGAAAGGTTCAATAACGGAGAAAACCCAAAAACAGTTTGTTCGTTAAGTAATATATTAAATTTTTTATATTTATTGATTTCCATAATTTCTAACAGATTTAATTTTTTACCTTTATTTTCAATATGTAAAACATTGAAATCATTATTGAAAATGTGGTTTTCATTAATTAAATGACAAGCATAATTAGAAGTATCCTTGCCATTAATGAAACAAGACTGGTGTTCTTTAATTCTCTTTTCAAAAGGTCTACCAGTTTGACCAATATATACTTTGGAACAGGAACCACAATTTAATTTATAGACACCATTTTTCTTACTTTTAGGTGTAGGGGATTTGTTATTTTTAATGAACTTACTAATTTTATTGTTGGTTTTAAAGGCAATTTTGGCATTCATATTTTTATTTTTTATATACTGTGATAGTTTTTGTGTTAACTTTCCTGTGTGTGTTAAAATTTGGTAATTGTTAAGTTCATTATTATTAATTTTTGGGTACACCAATTCTAAAGCTTTTTTGGTATCGTAATTTTTAATTAAAGTATGAACAATGTTAGCCTTATAACCATTATTCACAGCAATTTGTTTGATTATATTAATCTCTTTATTGTAATTATCTTCAGACAAAGGAATGCTATTTAGTCTGATTTTATCAATAACAGTCTCACAAAGTTGAGGCAATAACAATTCAACAGGCACTGGAATTTTCGATTTAGTCATTCGACTGTTTAATAATTGAAAAGGAGAATACCCCATGTTCTTTAGAGAGGTATTTCTATAATTTAAAAGAGCTAAATCTAAATCTTCTCCTTTTTCCAAACATTTCTTTAAAAGCTTTTTTGATATGTCAACCGCTTTTTCTGCTAACCCATTTGAACGAGGAGAGTTTGGACTTCTAAACGACAATTCAAAATTCCAATTTTGTGAAAATGTTATAAATCTCTGACTATTATAAGGAACATTGTCACAAACTAATAGATCTTGTGGACTAAATCGAGCAAACACATTTTTTATTTCCTTAATTACACTATGTGCACTTTTGTCATCAATAGGTAAGAGTTCTAGCCAATTTGAGAAAGCATCAAATAATACAACATAACTTTTGTTTGCAAAAGTAAAGATATCTGTCCCAACTCGTTCCCAACATCTGGTAGGAAGTGGATATTGAAACAGAGTTTCCTTACAATTTTTTTTTGAAAATTTTTCACAAACTTGACATGATTTTACATATGATTCAATATCCGATGCTTGCCCAGGCCAGTAAAATACTTGCCTTGCTCTATTTTTTGTTTTCTCTATGCCAAAATGTCCCTTGTGCACTAGTTTTAACATTTCTGATCTCAATTTGGTTGGTACTATGACTTTATTTTCTAAAAATAGCAAATTAGCCGACAGAAAAATTTTGTCTTTAAGTTTTGCATAAACTTTGACATTGTCAGGAATTTTATACTTTTGCGATGGCCACCCGTGCTCAAGAAAATCAATAACCAGCTTTAACTGAGGGTCATTAGAGGTTTCGTCCATAAATTGCTTTTTTCGTTCATCTGACATTGGAATATAATTTATAACAGAATTAATTGAATACTCAATTTCAGAGTCAGATTTCAATCCAGTTACATTTAAAAATGCTCTTGACAGAGTATCAGATATGTACATTTGCTTTTTATACATTATAAGATTAAGATTATAATTTAACATTTTTAATCTCATTCTTTCTAATCTGGGAGAGATTGAATGTAAATCTTTTTTGAAAATTGTTTCTAGAGGCTTATGATCACTGTGTACCATCACATCAAGACCATAGATAAGTGAAATTTTTGCACAGCAAAAAGTATAGCCAACATTTCCTTTTCAATTTGTGCATATTTCTTTTCTGTGTTGGTAAGGCTTCTTGATGCAAAAGCAACAGGATGGCCTTCCTGCAATAAACAGGTGCCAAGGCCCGTAGCTACCGGGTGGGCCAGGGGGGGCAAGGCCCCACGGCGCCAAGAGAAATTAGGCGCCGCTCCGAATTTATAAATGTGCTAATGCTAACAATGCTCATGAGCTTAACTGAGTTTTTAAATTAATTAAATTATAATACAATCAAAGATCAATGACCAAAATAGGTATTAAACTGTTTACCCAACCAATACATTTTGTGTCAGGTATTTATTATTTATTCTATGTGGAATAAAAAGATATATCCCGGCGGCATATTTACACATCCTGACATACAATGGCACCAGGGTGCTGAAATCGGTTAGGTTTTGTAAGCGTTTGTAGTGCTACAAAAGCTCACTGATTTGGGCACCTGGAACACGCTGTTATTTAATATTTCGCTTTTCGCATGGCACTCCGCTCGCTTCGCTCGCTACGGAGGCTCAAGAAAAGGGAACTAACCAGGTGCTAACCCAAACTAACCCAAGACATACCCAAAATCAAGAAAAAAACTGTTTAGAAACTTAACCTAAAAAAAATTAAAAAAGCAACGGGGTTTGAACCCAGGCCGCCGATAGCCTCCGAATTGAGACCTAACCATCTAGACCTCTCGACCACGAGGACTCTTGCCGCAAATTGATTGCATCGCAAAGACATGGCGCGATAGCTTTTGTAGCGCTACAAACGCTTACAAAACTTAACCGATATCAGCACCCTGGTGCCGTCGTATGTTAGGATGTGTAAATATGCATCCCGGCGCGGCGGCATTTGGTACATGCAAATTTGTAAAAACGCTGCGGAAGGCGACTTCAAAGACAAAAATTCCGAAAATTTCGGTCGTAAAAAGTATGTGTTTTTTAGAGTTTCGTATTTAGGAGGTACCATTAGCCAGACAAGTCTAAATAGCCTAGCAATACTAAGCATAGAAAATGAATTTGTCCAAAAATTAATTTTGATCCAATAATCGATCAATTTACGTCGATTTAAAACCGAAGAATGACTCCAATGTTTAATTCATTAATTAAGGTTACAGATGTTTAGTTTACGTTTATATTTAAATATGTATGTACCTGTTGGTTGGTTGCCGTTTATATATTTTATGTTCATATTTCTGTAAATAAAAAAAAGCGAGTGCACTTTGTGCGCATATCAGAAGTGAAACTTCTTAAATATAAACGCCCTAGCCTGGGATTTGGTTAAAAAGTAGTTTTATTTTTAAATATATCAGTTAACTCAATCAACAAAAAGGGAAGGCCTAAATGAGAAAAAACTATTCTCCATAAAAGTTTCGCTTTTGTCTTGACAAGGTAATAGAGCAAACCCCATATTTTTATCTTGTAAACTAACAAAGATATCACAATAATTATACGCCCTAGCCTTATACATATCCTAACGGATTTGGTTAAAAAGTGTTTTTTTTTAATATATCACTCAATTAACAAAAAGGGAAGGCCTAAATGAAAAAACTATTCTTCATAAAAGTTTCGCTTATGTCTTGACAAGATAATAGTGCAAACCCCATATTTTTATCTTTTAAACTAACAAAGATATCACAATAATTAAACGCCCTAGCCTTATACATATCTTAACGGATTTGGTTAAAAAGAAGTTTATTTAAATATAGGTATCACTCAATTAACAAAAAGGGAATGCCTAAATGAAAAAAACTATTCTTCATAAAAGTTTCGCTTATGTCTTGACAAGGTAATAGAGCTAATCCCGTATTTTTATCTTGTAAACTAACAAAGATATCACAATAAACGTCCGTGACCGTTCTCCGTTCCTGCCAGCTCGCCCGCCGTGTGTCGGAATCGCGACCTTCAAATTTTACTCCCGGCGCGCGTTAAGAAGTTTCACTTCAAAAATATACGTTTAATATTATGATGATTAATCTGCGTATATACACAAAATATAGGTTTGTTTTAGGCGCCAGCGGATAGGCTTGCCCCCCGGCGCCTACATTTCTAGCTACGCCACTGCAAGGCCATCTTTAGATGCATCCGTCTCTATAACAAGTTCCTTTTCTGGATTAAAAAATATTAAAACAGGGGCACTAGTAAGCAATTTTTTAAGTTCATTTACAGTTGTCGAGTGAGCTTTACTCCAATGCCATTGAACATCTTCCCTTGTTAGTTCCCTTAATGGTGAAGTTAATTTAGACAGATTAGGTATACATTTCCCCACAAATTTAATCATACTCAAAAATCTAAACAGTGCTGACTTATTTTCAGGACTAGGCATATTATTTATTGCCTCTACATAGGTTTTATTAATTGTAATTCCCTCTTTTGAAAAAATCTGCCCTAAGAATTTAACACTTGGTTTTTTAAGTTGGATCTTATTTATATTAAATTTCACATTATATTTTGAGGCTCTTTCCAAAACCAACCTTAAATTTTTATCATGCTCTTTCTCCGTAGATCTTGTCACAATTAAGTCGTCAAAATTTCTTTTTAAACGGTCATGTGAAATTCTCGGAACACGTCTAATAGGGGTTATTTTTGGCACAACCCCCTCTTTTAATGTGATGTGGTGTTTACCAGGATATTTTCTCAGCCCTTTAAAAACTTGAAGAAATTCTTTTTCCAGGTCTTTTACATTGTTTAATAATGATGTACCAGTACTCTCTATAAAATCCTCGACAAAATCAATACGCTTAATTAGGCCTAATTCTACACAATCATTTAAACCCCGTAATGGTACTTGCCCTACTACATCAACTATAACAAACAATATGTCCTTAACCTTATTATTTGTTCTACATGGTAATACTACTTCACCCATTGCACTAATTTTAAATTCTGAGCTGCCATAGGACAGGAGTGAAATGTTGGATGTACCAATGGGTATATCCAAGGCCAGAGGTTTAAAAATGTGAACTGGTATTATGCTTATTTCAGCACCTGTATCTATTTTAAAGTTAACAACCTTATCATAAATAAATACCTTTTTTGTCCAACATCTGTGCATTATATCTCCCTGATCAACTGCTCCGACTAGCTTGACCACTGAGTCTACATAAAACTCTGTGTCATCACTTTCACTCTCACTATAATCACATTGATCACTGTTTTTTATCACTTCGTGAACTTGTCTTGTACCTCGTCTGCTTCCATTTCTCTTCATCATGGCCTCCCGGGTTGCCTCCTTAC
>JAEQML010082571.1:0-10765 GCA_016904865.1 Pissodes strobi | reverse complement strand
TTTTTTTTTTTATAAAAAGGGGATGTGTGGTGGGGTATACGAAGATTAAACCTGCCTCTAGCCACAACCAACATGTCTTTGGCGCAGCCATCATGGTTAGTTGGAAAAAGATGCTGGTTATTTTTTTACAAATGCTACTAGAGAAACAAATTATAGAGATGGAACGGTTAACAATTCTAATTGTGAGAAATATTATCTACATGACATTCTAGGATGTAGGTGTAGCATACATCTGATAATCCTCTTTTGTGCCCTGAATAGTTTTACTGCATCCTTTGATGACACAAAAAAAAACTCCGTAATTAATTATAGATTTAATATACAAACCAGTAAGCCTAAATGCAGAATTAAACACATAAAGCACTCATTAAAATCAGTATGTATGTTTGTAAGTATATATAATCACAAGCTATTTCATGTTGTCTAGTATGTAGATATACCCACCTACTACATGATACGAAAAATGTCAAAAGAACTATGATTATTACAGGTATCTGAGCAGGGATCATTGTATGAATTGACAAATAAAAGGAAAATATATTGAAGTATTTAAAAATCGCAATATGTCCCCTTATTGAAGGAGCGATCATCTAAAGATTGGCCCTCGATTAAGAAATATCAATAAACCGATCTATATTTTTTTAAAACATTACTCTCTCGATTACTCTACACTAGTCTACAGTATTAATCGGTAACATATTTGAAATGGAAGCTGCTGCTAGATGCCAAAATGTCTTTTTCAATAGTGTTGCTAATAATCATTATAAAAATATACATAAATTAGTAAACATGTTTCGCTTCCATTTTTATATCATTATAGGTATGGATGTAAAAAACTAGTAATTTATATACCTAATTAGGTACCCAAATGCAAAAAACGCCCAACTGCATAGCATGGGAGACGGCAACTTAAAATAACAAGAAATTAGTGAAGAAGTAAGCAATGTACTTCTACATTTTTATTGTACAAGTAGCTTGGTTGTATTTGTATATAATCTATCTGGCTAGCTACTTGACCATAATTTCCACTTTTCGTTGATAATGATATGATATCACAGAATAATTATTATCTTGAACTTTTCAATGTGTCCTCGTAGATACATTTACTTACAAGCAAAAAACAAAATATAGCAGTTTTCTGCTATCTGCAAAACGATAGCGCCACCTGTTAGGCGGAAACTCCTTCATAAGGACGAGGCGATCCAAACAAAATATAGAATTCTGTAATTTGACCCAAAGAATTTCCTTAAAACCGGAGCAGTTGTCATGTCATGTGGGTAGATGAAAAATATCAATGAGTCTTATCTAATTATATTCTACAAATTAATATAATTAGGCAGGATATAGGATGAAAGTGCATTATACTCGGCATTATACATTTGCAATAGAAAATGGACCAATTGTCGGTATTTCACATAGTAAACTCGAATATTATACAAAGACTACACTTCAGTCCAGCATGAAGGAAAACTTGACCTAAAACAAACCTGCCTGAAAAATGTAACCCCTCCCCTATACAGAGTAATTTTATGTATTGTTTCAAGGCAATTCTCAAGGGAAATTTGCATACCCAACGATAGATCAATAATCTCATTGACAAATTAAACCGTAGGATTCAAAAATAAAAGATAAAAGTGCGAGATTTACAAAGAAATGCGGTCACTGAACTAAATACGCCGACCCTGACTTTGCCATTGCCCTTTGGACAATAAAGCGGGCTATTTAAACGATTTTTTCGAGACTATTTTAACACTTACCTCTATCAGAATTATCCATAGCCTTTTTAATTATTATAAACACTTCAATCCAAAGGAAAGATCCAACTTTTCACTCAAAAAGAAGACAAAAACAACTGGCAGCCTACTTTCAATACGGTAAACATGGCTGAAACATAGTAGTTTTCCCAGCTTTCAAACAGAGTTTATCCCGAATTTTTAGTCACGCGAGGTCACAAATACTATAAATTTGAACGTACGATATACTTTTTGCAATTAGTGGGCCCGATATTTCGTAATTTAAATAATTATCGGAGAACGACGACCTGCTGCAGTTGTTGAACGCCAAACAGCATAGGTGGCGCTGCTCCTGCTCTCTTCGTTAGTTAGCGATTTTAGTGTTACCAACATGATATAGTGATTTATTGCATTTTTGCATCTTTATGGGACGTCCCCATCCGCCCATTGCCTTTCTCTCCCTCTAAATTTTCAATAAGTTGAAGAGTAAAGTGATAAATACAGTCCCTAGTAATTACGTATTCAACCCTATCCACAAAACCTTGCAGGCCTTTATCAAAAAAATGTAAAAATATTCGTATTAAAATAGGAAAAAAGTAATTTCTTAAGATCGCAAGTTTAACCGAAGGAACGCTTTCGCCAATGAGAATCAACGAGACGAGGACCCAAATTTCTGCTAAAATATTTAAATTTGAATTATATGATTTCGATTTTTTTTTGGATTAACCTGGGTTAATTAGTTAGTCTTGCTATGCTGAACTTCAATATTTCACAATTAAAATCACCTTAATTTTGCTATCGAACAAGATTAGAGGAAATTGCTTGATTATTCTCGTTATATCAGTGGATACTGTAGTTTTGTTTTTTTCTACTCTAGCTTCCTTTGTTTGCACCAATGAAAATGCTAATTTCTGAGAAACATCTGGATGCAACTCTGCTAGCTCTAAACATAACGTATGTGTAAGACAAAGCCTAATTGTTGTGTTAATCCAAGGACACTGCAACTCAATATCCTTGGTGATCAATACAATTTAAACATTCGTCTAGTTGAAGGAACGCTCCCTCTTTCTATTGACCAGGATCGGTATTCTCGAGTCTCGAGTCGTTTCAATGGCATGGCTCACGTGGGAAGAGGTGTAACAGGAATGTAAACGTATCGATTTGTATTCGATATAAACAATCTCTTGTTAGAAGAATACAATATTTTTCTATTATACCCTTTTCGTGCGATGAAAAATGTACTTGAAAAATGCAATACATTCCTATTTTCTTGGACCACACCTTCCCTTCCAACGTGATAGCTGTTCCAATGACTCGAGAATTCGAGCTCTTGACGTGAATTTTCGAGTTATTTGAAGAGTTGTAATAGGGATGAGGGATGTACATTTATCTATTTTTTTTGCAATGGGAACAATCGCTTATTTGAAAAATATAATACAATTCCGATTTCAGTTTCTCCTCCCACGTGAGAGCTGTTCCCATGCCTTGAGAATCACTCAGTGATTGTCAGAGAAGGTGTAATAGAAATGTACTTCCCACGTGAGAGCTCGAGAATCCACGCCCTGAATTTCTTTTTCGCCCGTTCTGAAAATTACAACGCCGCCAATAGCCACCGTTAAGGAGTATTTAAATAATTAACTAAAATAAAGAGGATGGCGGAGAACGATCATACAAATAGTAAAACAGAAAACACACGTTTATCCTCCTTTCAGCTACTTTCCTAACCAAGAGGATTATCAAATGATTGGAACAGCCCTCACGTGGGCAGAGAAGGTGTGGTTCAATGAATAAAGAACAGCTTTATTCATTGGTGAGGTCTAAATAAAGAAAGAGACGTACTGTATTTTTCAAATATGCGATTGTCTCAATCGCCTCATAAATCGATGTTTACATCTCTATTACACCTTTTTTCTAATGCAAGGGCTGATCTAATGACTCGAGAATTCACGCCCAGTACATCAAAAAAAATCAAGCGGAAGTTTTGTGGGTTGCCTGACTTCGCTGAGCCTGATATTGATATAGTTAGCAATCGACGTCTGTCAGTGGCGTATCTTTTGAATGTTGAAAATACAAATCACGATTTTCTTATTTTGTATTTGAAAGTAATCGGCGAATATTAATCGTAAACATAACGTATATAAAATTTGGGAATTAAGAAAATAGGCTTTAGCTTCAAAAAGCAGGACGGAAGGAAACATTTATTGGGAAGGCCTGGATCAGATTGAAGAGAATTTAATTTTTTAATAAATATTGTGACCTACTAAAAAGCATAAACTTACTAATTAAATTCACCCTGTCCTAAGTTTGAACTTGAACTTGACAAATGTGATATAAACATTCACAGTTAATTATAAACAACTAGAGCGTCCGACGGGAGCGATTTTAATCCTTAATGATGCAGCCATCAGCATTTTGTAACATATAAATACGCAGGCAAATGCCAAATTCATCAGGCTTTCGGGTCTCTTTCAACACCGCTCAATTTGATTGGGGGCAGCACACAGGTGCGTCCACTTCTAGTTGTTCTATCCCACAACCTCCATATCTGTGAACACCTGGACATAGGTCCAGGGTGATCAGGTCCTTACCTAACCTGGATGTACTTGTGCACAGGTACACGGCACCTGGGGGATTCTAAAATGTAGTGAGAGTCGAATCTACGAGTGAAGTATCAAAATTTCCAGTAAAGGGATTTTTGGGGATTTTTAAAAGTAGTGCAAGTGCCTTAGAAATCTGTGACAAACTTGAATTAGAACCTCTAAAAGACTTACCATATAAATATCAAAACGAATACATAAATAAAAGACAAACCAGCCACATAAACTTTATTAATAAAACAGTGGCCAAGGGCATAGAAAAACTTTCAACTAAGCCTCCCTCGAGCAGACATGCATTTAATATTAATTGGGTATAGTGTAAACTCTTAATTCATCTATAAACATAAACACGCATTTATTAATATACAGTCTAACCGTTGGTAAGTTTGTTTGTAAATAAACCTGTTATTGTTTTTATCAACGTGTCTCCTTTATCATCTCTTCTCAATTTGAGGTAGTACGTTCCCAAATCTGGGCTACTCTCCTGCACGCTAAATAAGGCGTGGCGACACAAGTAAAAAATGCAAATCGTGACAGTACCAAGTTCCTAAATAAGAATGGTGTAGCCAGAGAATAAAATACGGTATGACGAAGCTATTCTTAAAATCACATGGTCACCTGCTGAAGTTTTAAATGTATGGAATAAAGTATAGTAGAAAATGTACAGCGCTGACAAAATTAAATAATCTATACCTACAAAATTATTTCTGAGGATGAGCAGGTAGAAAATAGATTGTACTTCTAAGACATCGAACTAATCAACTAATGGTGATCTCTGTGCCGAATGAATCCGACGAATTGCTCTTTCTTAAATATTTTTTTGTACAAGAATGTCTTTGTTTGAGACACCAAACACCATTTGTATAATATTTACCTGCGCCACTGGCACTACTGACAGGCATAACATTGTGTATTTTGGGTTGCGGGTGCCACATCGAGTCAGCTGGTCATTTGTCATTTAAATCTTTTTATAGGAATGTTCCCAAATAAAACAATGCTGGAAATGGTTTGACACACAACTCGTTGTTCGAGATATTGTCGTCACGTGCATGTATGTTTGGATTGTCAACTATATTATTTAAATACACAGTGTCCCCCGAATCTTTCGAGATAAAATTCGACAATTTCTACGGCAGTTTGTGTGAGGCAAAGGAACGAAATGGGAGTGGCTTTAATCGCGCATTGACAATTGGGATCCATGGATACGTGAGTGCGAGTTCCTGCTTTTCCACTTTTAGTACACCGTGTAGAGCGGTTGTGGAGCCTCGGGACTTTTCGAAAAGGCAAAAGGCAATAGTCTCTCGGAAGGGAAGTGTCAAATTTCGTATTCGCAGGACGGCGCTTAGCTGAGGTACGAAATTGACCTCAATTGACTTGTTTACCTTCGGGTCCGTGTGAGAAAAACTGTGGAAAGTCAGTGTTTAGTGACAAATTATAAATAAAAGTGTTTCCAGTCGTATTGATTCGAAGGTGTCCATTCTAATGACTTTTCAAAAGTCGGATGTTCATTCTAACCACAATTAAGAATAAGTGTAAGTTCTGTATGTAAACTAGACAATTGAAAAGGGTATTTGATATGCAAGATAAGACAATAAATTCTTTGTCAAGTACTTAGCTTATTACAAAAGGTATGGTTGGTATTAGGTACCTAGTAAGTACTTACTTTGGATCTTACTTATTAAACTTCAAGTAACTAAAACTGAGACTATTCAAAAAATATATTTATTTTCAGAATGTTTCAATATTGTGAAAGATTTGTTAAATGCAGTTTCTTTATACAGGGCCTTTTCTTATAATTAAGGCGGCTTCTACTGCCTTTCCTATTGGAGAAAGAAAAACTTTTGAAACTAAAGTTTTAGAACTTTATAAGCTGAAAAAATAAAACAACATAGAAAAAATGACCCAACCTTCCTTTTCTATAATGAACCACTTTAAGTGTCTAAGATTGCATCAAATGAAACTCCTTTTTCCCTTGATTTTAAAAATACAAGCATAGTTGATATTTAGATAAGCCATTGTCGAAACATTTGGTGTCAAATATATGAATTATTCAGTGATAATCATTATGGAAATAGTATCCAAAGATTGTCAGGTATTAAATGAAACAAACAATACAATGGGTACCCATGATTACTCAGACATTTCATTTAATTCATAACAATCTTTAGATACTATTCCATAATAATTATCACTGCAAAATTAATGTAGTATTCTTAATACTCATCTGTCCCTGTTTATCAATCATTAATCAGGTGAAACAAAAAATTACCAACAAATATGAATGTCGATTACTAATTAGGTAGATGTTACATCAAAAGTTTGATATCTGTCAATTTCATTAAATAATGCAAAAATACATTACCAAAAGTTATATTCCGATGAATCCAAAAAACTTTTGCTTAATGTAGTAAGTTATTTTGAAAATGATTTAGGATCACGATTTAAGGCAATTCAAAAAGGGTCTGAAGCCCTAAAAGTTCGACAAAGCACATTATGCAACCTAAAAGATCCAAACAGAGAAACGGAATTCGAATTTAGAAGGAATATATCTG
This sequence comes from Pissodes strobi, assembly GCA_016904865.1. Taxonomy (NCBI): domain Eukaryota; kingdom Metazoa; phylum Arthropoda; class Insecta; order Coleoptera; family Curculionidae; genus Pissodes; species Pissodes strobi. The sequence continues at coordinate 3,883 of JAEQML010082571.1, read as the reverse complement.
CAAACGTTTCCCGGAGCAAAACTCGAATTACAAATAATACTCTGCATTTAAGGGAAGTAATTTACAAAATGTATGCCTGTAAGGAACATATTACTTTAGAAACTATTTACCAACCATTTATTGAAGAATCACCAGAAATTAAGTTCTCAGAAAGTTCCTTATATTTGGGAATTAAGAAAATGGGCTTTAGCTTCAAAAAGCAAGATGGAAGAAAACAATTACCTATTGGAAATGCCTGGAATCAGATTGAAAAGTTTTGCTCTTGGAAATATTTGTAGACATAATATTCCATCTTAATTGCAAATCCATGCTGGTTGGATATTCTAGTTTGTATGATGTGCTTTGAAGTTTTAGGACTTCGACGCTTTTTTAATTGTCTTAAATCTTGATCCGAAATTATTTTCAAAATTACTAACTAAGTACATTAAGTAGGATGTTTTTTTTTTTTTTTTTTTTAGAAAAACATACCTAAAGGTTAATAAACGGATGATTCTGAAAAGATGACAGTATGCTTCTGAATGCTGCTAATTAAAATAATTTCGATGGATGGTCCTGACAATTATTTTTACAAAATATAATATATTTAGTTATATATTATTATCACATAACAGCATCATATAACGTCCATATACATTCATGTAAGTTTAAAGATATTCTAAACAGTTCCATCATTCCTTTGATGTTCTTCTAAAAGCTGGCTTTATTTTGAGTGTGGTTAATCACTCATACGAAACTACTACGAAGCGGAAGGACTGCTGACCGAGCCAGCAGTTTCGTGGGCGAGGGAAGCGCGTCGGTAAGAAGAAAAGTCATTGCTCGAATAACCAAGTGCTTGGACTAGTTAGAATATCAATAGACTGTGTTATTCCATAATGATCATCACTTCAAAATTAATATATTTCACACGAAGCAATTCAAAAACAGCATTATGCTTAAACTTTTAAAGTCAGACAAAACACATTTTCATTCTAAGCAATCTTATAAAGGGTGGTTCATTAAAAATAAGACAGGTTTATCTTTCTAAAAGCAAATTCTTATGGCTTGTAAAAAGTTTTGCGATGTCCATTTCAAAAGTTTGTCCTATCTCCAAAAGTAGAGGCAGTAGAAGCCGCAAGACAAAACCTCTACCACCTCAATAAACGCAATTTTTTATCACTGTCTTGGTTGCTACATACCTACAATATGGATTCACAAATCATTACTAATCCTCAAAAGGACAAGCCACCTTGGAAATCACTATCTACATATTTTAATGGAAATATTCCAGGTAGGTAGTTATTTTGAATTGAAAACACTGAGAAAATAATTTTAGTGGAAATTTTAGCATTTCTAAACAATAGACGAGAGAAGAAACTAAGTAGTACTTCCATGGCTCTTTCCATGGTATTTGCACTTGAAAACACAGGAAATCTCTGAATACATTTTTCAAGTGGTGGTTCATCCTAGGGTTAATTGCCATGACGAGCAGAATACCTATAAAAGAAAGTGTTTCAACAGAATGCCAATTTCAGTTGTTTTATTAACATATATTTACCCTCATATTTATCTACATACTTAGATCAAAAATAATAAAAGTAGGTACATATATTTAATCATAAAATGTCCACAATAAGATTATCTGTTAGGGTGGGTATTGAAACTAGCACAGGATGCTTTGCTATACTGAGTATGTACTTACCCTATACCCAATGCTTTTTATGCACCTTATCAAGCATCTTACTTAAACAATATATTTTTTGAATGTAGCTATGTTTAACTTTAAAATGAGATAAGTAAGATTTTTTTTCACTTTTTATTAGTTCTGATTAGGTAGGTACTTACATACTTGTTGAGATACTGATTATTTATGCAGTTTTAAAGCATTTTCTAGAAGTGAGCAAAGCAAGGGAATTCAAGTGCAAAAGTCTTTATAAGTACTTGACACTTTTTTTGTATCTCCAACTGATTTCCACTCAGTAACTGCTGTTGATTAATCACGCTGTAGTAAGATAATAGGTTTGTTCTAGCAGCGATTTCAAACGGTTTCAAACCGTCCGAAGTTTGCGCATAACGATATAAGCGTCGCTTATATCGTTATGCGCAAACTCCGGCTGGTTTGAAACCGTTTGAAATCGCTGCTAGAACAAACCTATTGTCATCAGTAAGTTACTTGGCAAGTTAGTACTTACCTAGTAGAACAAGAAACTGAATTACTTCTTAAAGAGTCAGATCAAAAAGCTCACTTAAATCGGTATAGGTTTCCTAACAGGTAATTTCTTTTAATATCAATTTTCTTAATAGAGGTTTTTGTATACTGAAATGAAGCTGAAATCCCTAGAAATTATTAAATCAACTACATTTTTACTGTAACATTAAACTGATAGTAAACCATGATGGGAATAGGTGCTTTTGGCGAGTAGTTTCTACTTAGCATCTCGGGTGTAAGTATAATCATAAATAGAAAATCTCACATGAGAAATTTTAATGTCGATTATAGCCAAGAAATATTGATATAAAATGATACCTAATCTAATCTAAATGCTATTTTCTGTCCCGGGTCGTTGATTTCACAGGCCCCCTTCATGTTCCAGTAAGATCATTAAGAAATCAGCAGCATGCTAGGTTTATGACAACAAATTTTGGCTATAAACAGAATAATGTCAAATGCTAATAAGGCAAGAGCTGACGTCTTTAAGTCCTCTACAACCACTTTGACAACCCCATACTTAAAAGTAGCAATTTAAAATTATTGCTTCAAACTCAGACCTGACCTATTATGTAGATATCGAGTTTTATACATAAACAGGATTGTAAAGGCAAATTTCAATTCATCACCTGAAAACTTTTTGTCATATTAAACCAAGTGGGTAACCAATAGACAATTTAGTTAGGTACTTAATACTAAAAATTTATGTTACTACCTACATTAAGATTAGGTATTTTATTGTATTATCAATTGCGTATAAACCAATAAATAATTAAGTTTGCATGCTTGGTTTGCTCTTTGCATTAATTTTGTTGGCAAATGAGTACAGAATATAAGCTAGTGGTCAATTACCATAGATACCAACTCGGATACCAATGAATACATAAGAGTCCCTAAAAGTAGCTTCACATTTCCCATAAAAATGTAAACTGAAAGAACTTAAATTTGTGCAGATATTTCAGTATTTTAAAAACTATGTTAATTCAGAGACTACTTAACGCAAATGTGTCTAGTTGAAAATACTTACTACTCACTCCGTGAAATAACCTTCTTACCTAATTGGGCAGAGAGTTTGCTTCTTAGAAATAATTATGTTTATATTCACTAAGTAGTGTAGGATTTAGAACCTCCAAATCCTAACAAATAAATTCTTATTTTATCTTATTCTTCCATCCTAGTTTTTGAAAAAATTATTAGCCACTCGTGCACACATGCCCACTCGCATATCCATTGTGGTAGTTGATCGGGTAGTTGGTATGTATTCAGTATATTATGTTTCTTCTCATATTCCTTATGCATTTCACTAGCTATACTTATTACTAATTAATTATTATTGTTGATAGCAACACCTTACTTCCTGATTTGGTTTTGTTAAAAAAGACATTGCTTAGGTTCAAGTTGAATACAGTAATTTATAGCCTCATTTTGGCTTTAGCTTCCATCTATCTCGTGTTGTTCCTTATATAAACAAGTATTTTAACAATTAAAAAATTTAAAATTCAAATCCCAAATCTCGGAATCAAATATTAAAAACAACAAAACAAGGGGAAAAGTGTGGTTAAGTTATTTGCACGATTGGTCAATTGTCATTTTGTCAAAGCTGCGTTCGGTATTTTAGTCGCAGAGGCGAGCAGACTTCTGTAAATTAACGATGATTTCTTTTTGTTCATCAAAAAGGTGGTTTTTCTTTTTTTTTTT
>JAEQML010082570.1:0-10766 GCA_016904865.1 Pissodes strobi | reverse complement strand
GTCCCGAACGGTTGAAAACGTAGGCAAAATCCCCTGCATTAGTATTCAAGTCTTCAAAACCTATCGCCACCAAGCAGACTCAGCAAAAATCCGCTCCACTAAAATGTGAATCTCGTCGAAATATCGATTTTATTTTAACAATAGCAATAGGAATTTAGATCTTGATAAGGTTTTTCCTTTTTTCTGCAGTAAGTTAAATTAATAAACCAGTACGTATTTATCGTTTTTAAGTGTCTATGTTGTTATTTTAACAATTATGCAAGTAAGATGTACCTTGTTTGATTCTGCGTAATTTTCTGCACGATCTGGTACTAAACACTTATATTAATTAAGATTTCTTCCTACGAAAAAACTAACACACACACTAACAAACACAGAGCTATCATTATAAGCTGTTGAACATGCACAAACACAGTATATATCATTCCATTCGACCCGTCACCTAGACGACACGGCGCTTCATATATACATTAAAATAAATAAATAAAATAAAAATCCATTTATTGCATATTAAACATCTTTTTTTTTATGGCAGGGGCACACACACTAAAGGGAGATCCTATGGCGCTCGACGAGCGGTGTGTGTGCGAAGATGTTGATCGACACGGTTCTTGAATATTTGTAGGTTGTAATTAGTGGGAAGCAGATGTCCTGGAAATGAGTTCCACAGTGATGCAGTGCGCCAGACAAAGGAGTTCTGGTAAAGCGATGTTCTAGGTGTTTCTAGTTGCACGATGACCTGGTGCTCTTCTGCCGTCTGTCGGGACTGTCTGACAGGAGTTGCCAGGGACGGGATGATGCGGGCCAAATCCTGGGAACATCTGCCGTGAAAGTATCTGTAAAACAGAGACATATCGGCCACATGTCTGCGATGTTCCAGACTATCCAGATTCCAGGTCAACTCCGGATCCCCGACAAGACGCACAGCCCTCTTCTGAATGGAATCCAGCAGCTTTAGGGTATGCTTTGGTGCGGCACCCCAGATATGTGAGCAATATTCTAAGCACGGTCTTATTTGCGCTTTGTACAGCAAGAGCAACTGCTGCGGTGTATAGAGTTTTTTTGTTGCGAAATAGCGCACCAAGCTTCTGGGAGGCTAGTTTTGCGATGTTAGCAACATGGTCATGCCATGACATATTGCTATTGACGGAGACACCCAGCAGCCCGATTGACGCGGATGAAGGAATGGTCGATCCTGCCATAATGATGTCAGGGCCCGCTGTATTGACCCTCTTAGTAAACGTTGCTGCTTGGGTCTTTGCTGCATTGAACTGGACCAAATTTCGATCGCCCCAAGTTTGAACTTTCTCCAGGTCTTGATTAATTGCTGTAATCTGCTCCTGTCTGCGGTGATGAGTCTCAGTCGCTGGTAAGGGTTTTTCTGATCTAAAGTGGGAGACAAGGGTACTGTCTGCAAAACTGTAAACAGGATTATTCGTTTCGATTAGCAGGTCATTAATATAGATGAGGAACAGAGTTGGTGAAAGTATTGCACCCTGAGGCACTCCCGCGTTTATGGTGAATGTGTCCGAGATGTGTCCATCGACTGCAACGTGTAGGGATCGGTTCTTAAGGAAACTGGCCAGCCAGCTGCATTGAGAGGCGGGCAGTCCCAAGGACGGCAGTTTGTTGAGCAGTCCGTCATGCCAAACTCTGTCGAATGCCTTTGAAATATCCAACGCAATCGCTCGAGACTCTCCGTAGTTTTCAATTGCCCTACTCCATATATGAGTGACATAGGCCAAAATATCTCCTGTCGATCTCTCTTTGCGAAAGCCGTATTGATTATCGCTGATTATTCTGTTGTTCTCGAGGTATTTGAGTAGTTGCTGATTGACTACACGTTCCATGACTTTGGAGGTTATTGGAAGCAAGGCAATTGGGCGATAGTTTGAGGGCGTGGTTTTCTTGCCTTTTTTTAGAACAGGTTGCACTCGAGCGACTTTCCAAGAGGATGGGTAAATCCCTTTTCTGTAAGAAAGAGAAAAAAGCCTGGAAAAAACGGGTGTTAGTTCGTTGGCGCAGTTCCTTAGCACGATGGCAGGTATTCCGTCCGGTCCTGATGCCTTTTGCGTATCTAGTTTTTCAAGGATTTTGCGAATATCACGGTGAGAAAACTTGACTTCTGCCATGGTAGTGTTGATGTTCGGTATGGTGGGGAGAGTCTTGCCTTGGGGCACGTCTAAGGTAGAGTGCGATGAAAACATTTTGGCGAGCATGTTTGCTTTTTCCTTGACTGTAGTCGCCGTGATGCCACTTTCGTCCGTCAAAGGCGGGAGAGACGTTTTTGTAAAGTTGTTACTTACTGCCTTTGCTACCGACCAGAAATTCCTGGAACCACTGGGGCATTGCAAAAGTTTATTCCTGTTCCTTTGATTGTGTTTGTCCTTAGTTTCTTCGATCACACGCTTGCACTCGTTTCTCGCTTCGATAAAATAATTGCGATTTTCAGCGGTCTGATTTTGCTGCCAGTACTTATAGGCTTGCTGTTTCTTTCCTACAGCTCTTTCGCATCTTTTGTCGAACCAGGGCTTTCCTTTTGATGGTAACTTGATGGAATTTGGGATGTATGCTTCCATTCCTGAGGAGATTACTTGCATGATCTCTTCGCAGCAGTCTGACGGGTCGTCAGTGGCAAAGCAGACGTCGAGCCAAGGAAAATCTAGATGCGAGTAGGCTTAGGCATCTACCACCTTTGGCGGTCCCTAGTCTGACAGGGGTAAAAATGGGGTTTGTTGGGTCACTCCCCAGTGAGCAGCTCCAGACTTTGTACTTTGGTGTTCTCCAGCCTGGAGGGGGACGATGGGATTTGATGGGCCACATCCCGTGGCAACTCTGAATGGTGGGGGCGTCACTCCCCGTAATCAAACTGCTCTCACCAGTTTGACGTTCCTGCCAGCCAATACAATGCAGCCCCTCTTGTCACAAACTATCATTGATCGGCCCCAGACTTTGTACTTTGGTGTTCTCCAGCCTGGGGGAGGACGATGGGATTTGATGTGCCATATCCTATGGCAACTCGGAATGGCGGGGGCGTCACTCCCCGTAATCAAACTCCTCTCACCAGTTTGACGTTCCAGCCAGCCAATACAATGCAGACCCTCTTGTCACAAACTGTCATTGATCGGCCCCAGACTTTGTACTATGGTGTTCTCCAGCCTGGGGGAGGACGATGGGATTTGATGCGCCACATCCCATGGCAACTCGGAATGGCGGGGACGTCACTCCCCGTAATCAAACTCCTCTCACCAGTTTGACGTTCCTGCCAGCATTACATACAAAAGGTGGAAATTACCGGCAACGTATTTTCATAACCACCATACATACTTAACTACAAGCTTAACTACAATAAACAAACAATAGAGATTTGAGGTAAACTTAAACAACAAATTCAAATTCAATTGGGTTGCAGATATATAATCTTTACAGATTTTTTAAAAATAAACATGACTAAATACCTTTAGATAGTCTGGCAAAATATTATAAACATGAGCTGCAAGATAGTAAAAAGAGTTTTTAAAAAATTCAGTTTTGTGTTGTGGTATACACAGTGCCCTCCTATTGCGAAGATTTACATCATGTGTATTCCCACGTTCAACAAGAAACTCGGATAGATAAGATGGAATTCCAGTGGTTACAATTTTATGCACTAATCAGCTCATATGTACAAATCTCTTCTGACTCATGTTAAGACCATAAACATCTACTATGTGATTGCTCACATGATCTCTACGAGACAATTTTTTGACATATCTTACACAAGAGTTTTGAATTTTCTGCATGCGATACTTATTAAAGGCAGTAAAGAATGGGCCATATACTACATCCAGATAAGTAGGTATGGAAAGAACCAGTGAGTTTGTTAAAGTTTTTTTGATATCATGGTTTAATATATTCTTATATTCATAAAGTGACTTTAGAGTATAAAATGACTTCTTACACCCAGGATTAACATGGCTATTGAAACTCAATGATTCATCCATATATAAACCCAAGTTTTTCACACTGAAAAGACATTACGCCAGCACAGCGTAATTCCTTAATTTAACCAAATCATCATTTACAGACTCGTTCATGGCTCTAGAATCCTGGTTGCTCCAGAGTATTGTTGTATCATCCGCATCCCTTGGGGGAGTTTTAACTTAATTTGCTACAAGTTTTCTTCCTACCTAACCTAAACCTCCCCATGGAGAACGCCTAGCTACGGCCCTGATAGTAGGGATGCCTGGACTCTCAGTGGTATCAATCAGTTAATCAATATTGATTTATTGTTTAAACATTACATATGTCATTAACAAATTGATCCTAAGCCTAATACTTAACTTAGTTAGAGAGAGAAAAAAACTCACACATAATATACAACATGAATAAACACAAAATCAAACTTACACATATTATATAAAGAAAAAAAAAATAGATGTGAAAGTCCGCATAAGTTAAATTTGATAAACATACAAAGAATAAAAGTAAGATAAAACATGTTTACAATACAAAATGATCCCACTATATTCTCATGTCACCTAGAAAAGCCTGCAAAGTACTCATTTAGGGAGTAGTATGCCTTTTCAATGAGAACCTTTTTTACCCTTCTTTTAAATTCAGAAAGGCATGTTGGCTTTGAGAAAGGTGATTAAATATATGAATACACTCCTAAAATATAGGCTTCCTTGTCAAGCGGGAAGATGGTTGGGGAAATCTAAGTATATTTTGATTCCTGCTAACCCTAGGATTATTCATCAAAAATCTATCTCAACTTTTAAAGACAAGGCAAGCAGTCCCATGAATATATTGGCAAGGAAGTCTATTTTCTCATGAAAAAATAGAGGGTGACATGAATCAAGAGGTCCAGCTTTACAAATATAATGGATAGCTCTTTTTTGAGTAATTAGCAGCATCCGCATTTGTATTAGGTAACTGCTTGAATTTCCCCAGAAAGATATTTCGTAACGAAGATGCGATTCAAAGAGAGCAAAATACACCATACTGTTAATATCTGACTCAAGCTCCTGAATAGCCACCCTGATTGCAAAACAGGCAGAAGATACTTTATTGGCTAGGGTCTTTATATGCTTCTAGGCCATATGATGACACGTTGGCGACGACCCGTAAGGAAAGAAGAAAGCCAGGACAGTGACCTCTAAAGCCATGATGTTCGAGCTTCTGAAGTAGAATATCATGTCTGACACAGTCAAAAGCCTTTGACAGGTCACAAAAGACAACAGCAGAAGCTCCGCCCTCATTCATGTGAATGTATAATTGCTGCAGTAGTTGATACATCATCATTGGTACTGACTTTGTCCTGGAAACCAAATTGATGTTTGCTTAGAATCCGGTCTGAATAAATAAAGGAAAGCATATGTGTTCTGAATAAATAAAGGAAAGCATAAGTGTTTTTTTACCAGCTTTTCAATGACTTTTGATAAAGTGGATGGGAAGAGATTGGCCTGAAGTTGGATGGGTCATCCAAACTTCCCTCCTTATAGATGGGAATGACCTTGGCTGTAGTTAAGCAAGATGAAAAGCACCCAATTCCCGCTGTCGGTGAATTGCTTGAGCTAGGACCAAGAGCACATCATCAGGCATATTCAGTAAAATTTTGGCAGAAAGTTCATCTTCATCAGCACTATTCTTGCTCGATAGCAGTGATTGCTTAACTTCAGTGAGTTTTGTTGATAAGAAGAAAAAGGAATTTGGAATATTTACTCCTGATAAGTAAACCATTGTATCTTGAGACTGCTGAAGGCTCTGCTGCAGATTGTCAGCAATGCTGCAGTAGAAATTGTTCAAATCATTGTGGTTAATCTCAGGAAGTGGTGCTAAGCGTTCCTTTGCCGGATGTCATTGTTGATGTGCTAGCCCTCCTTCTGGGTGTTTGAGGAGGTAATTAGACGACTTGAATAGAATTTCATTTTGTGATTTATTTTAGACACAGATCACAAAGTAATATGTGTTTCTATCAGCTTATTATCGCTATTGTTACTATTTGTTACATTGTAATACATTGGGATAGGTAGTAAAAGAGACAAATTACCTAAGCTAACCAAACTAACCAATAAGGATGAAAACGGCAAGTTAATATTCCAGTATTTTTTTCAGAAATACTCATATATTAACTTCTTTTTTCGATTAAAATGAATTTTATATAAGTACTTGTGGCGCTAAAGCCGAAAGAGAGTGTCCTATAGAGTGGTTTAACCCAAAAAAAATCGGAGAATTCCTCGCATTTGAGCCGAAAAAAAAGCCCCCAAAGTTTGGGTTAGTGTTATTATTTTCACGATTCACCCAGGCAAGTTGTATGGGGTAATTTCGCGGCTCTACACCAATTTATCCTCAAAAGTCTAAGTTTGCTCAAATGTGGAGCATCCTCGGATTTTTTTACCTTAAACTACTCTATAGGACTCCCTACTTTCTAGGGAAAAAATTTAAATTTGCAAAATCGGAGATATCTATATGTCACAAACCCGTGTTATTGTTTGAGTTACATATAGCAAAATACTTTACACCACAAATGATTCTTGCTGACCAATTGAAATGAGGAATATGTGGTGATATTTCTCTAGAAAACTGAGTTGGTTCATAATATGTCCTTATATTGATGTCTTACCTGGTCAAGCTAGTAGATTCTATGGCACTGTCGCCCGAGTTCTGGATCTGTAGAGGATTTTTTTGGGTTACAAGTAAGTGTTTTAGAGAGGATGACTTCATTGTTAATTCAGACATCTTCAAAGGCCATGGAAGTTGATATTGACAAGAATCCTTAATGGTAACAAGACCTAATATGTGTATAGCATGAAAATACAACACAGCAGTTTTAAGTAGGTCTCAACTTTGACAAAATATGCTTTTATTTTTATGTCTATGCAAGTGCTACTGCTTTCTTCTATCAATGAAATGGTATGTTTCAAGTGATCTTATTTACTTGCTGTGATAGGTGCTGAAATTATGTTCCAACATGTTGTTCTATTAGGTACCGTAACCCTCAAATTGGCATTATCCCAGCTGATTATAACAACCTTAACTTTATTACCTTTAAATCTAACTTTAAATGTCCTCTGTTGCAAGTACTCACATTGTTCCTTGTTTCTAGTAATACAAAACATCAAAACAAAACTATGGTTTTTTGGATAGCAGTTAGTTTTGGTTAGCTCTGGTTTATTTCTTGCAAGGAATTGAAGAATCTACTCAAAGCTAACTAAAGCTAACCTTAACTATCGCTGGCAACTACAATTTTTGAGGTAGTTTCACCAACATGTTTAAGTCATAAACTTGAAATAATACAGTTGCACTCTTTGCATTTACTTACTGCTTCATGGGTTGGAAATTTGAGTTTATACTTTTTGATTTTTCAGATAATTACTTCTGTAAGCAAATAAAGGAAACATTGATAAAAATAATTCTTGAATTAAAATACCTAGCCTGTTAGTTTTTGCAGATATTTGATACCTAAGTACATTTTTGTTGTAAGCAAAGCACTTTAGTATGGTAGTTTTAGAAATTTATTAAACATGATTGTACCAATTTGAATCTATTTACAAATACATTTTTATATCCAGATTTCAATGTACAAGTTGTCCCCTTTTTTACAAACAATTGTTCCCGGAAAAATCCTGTTCCTGGACTGGAAACACAACCTTGTTATGTGATCATATAAAGACACACCAGGATGAAATGTTGGATCCCCCTCAATTTGTTTGGCCTACTGATGGTAAAAATATGATATTTTTCACGACAGTTGGTAAGTAGAGAATTTATTTATTTTTTGGAAAAACTTATTATGCATTGCCCTATAATGAAATATTCGAGTTTCAATTATTTTCCATACCCATAAACATAATCGTTATCTTTCCTTATCTTTTTGAGAATACTTTATTTCAATTTAATTATTTATATACTATTCGTATCATTCTAGGCAACCAAGTTATCACCGTAGTGATCAAGCATGAGACGGCTGGCAAATATGTTTGCCTTGTTATGGTGAATGGTACTGATTTAGAAAGTCAGTGCTTCAGATATCAGCTGGAGTTAGCTTCTGAAGATAAAAGTCATTCTCTAATATTAAGGTAAATGTTAATAAGGTGAATTTATTAATAATTGCAGATATTTCAGTTTCTCTAATTTTCTTAAAATGCTACATATGTAGTAAGTACAATACATAATGAAAGTTTATTTATATAATGTTTTCTTCTGTTATGAGTTGCTTTATTGTAAAAAGAAACTTTCCATGCTAGAAGTAAATAAGGATGGTACATTTTTCTCTTAGGCGAAATCGTCTAGAGCCTCTTTCAGATTTTTTGGACACTCTTCGTTATCCAGAAAAAACTCTGGAAGTAGATATTGATAGAATTTCTGAGATGCTGCAGAATCCGGAGAAGGTATGTTACACAGTATTCTATAAAACATTGGTTCCATTTGTTTATATACAAGGTACAGGGTGGTTCAACAAAGACAAGGTTTAGCATTATGTCTAAATGTTGAAATATGTCTCAAAAATCAATGTATTTTGTTTATATACATATACAAATAACAAAATTTTAGTATAATTTAATGTATAGTATCGGGTTCTCACTATACTAAAAGTCCCTGTTTAAAAACTAACAAAGTTAAAAAAACAACATCCATACAGAATACCTGATTACTAACAGTTTCCGAAACACAATAGTGCTCCGAATCAATTCAGTGTTGGCTACAATCCAGGCATTTAGTTCATTTTTGACTTTATTCAATTTCTTATTTCAAAATTGAGCCGGTAACATGTTCAAGCAGTCAATGAGGTACAGCTTTGGGTAGTGCTATAACAAGCATTAGGTAAATTTAAATTATGCTCATCATTGCTTCTTGTCATGTACTTATGGTTAATATAATTACTAAATACATTTCTACTAAGTGAGAATTGCGTGTCTCAGACTACTCAAACAACAAATTAGGCGGAAATTGCTTTGATTTAAACATTATAATTTTTAAGTATACTTTTGCGCAACAGCAATATTCCTCTAGACATTTCCGTAGGCAGAACCCCGACAAATTATCTCATAAGTCAAACATGATTCGGCCAATGAGTTATAAACATTACATACTTTACAACTTAAATAGATAGTTTTAACGCACGTATATACCTATCTGTGTTTTTGATACCTCATAAATTATGTTATTATCATTATTATTCGTTTCGTCATCCGTATTATTTACGATATCGCTCGCGGTATCGCCTCCATCGAACAACCATTTTTTGATTTTTGCTGCAACTTGTTTTCTTTTTTATTTTAGTTTTTTTTATCAGTTTTGCTCATATCTTTTTATCTGAAATTATAAACTTTGTTAGTATGGCACTGTTAACTTTCCTTCTTAAAATATTTCATAACTGATAAACCAATTTTCTGAGTTTAGTTTTTACATAATCCACTTCTTCCATGTACCTCTTACTATCAACAGATACAACACCTTCACATGCGCAATTTCCATTGAATGCACAGCCAGGAGAGTGGACCCTGATCACCTTTCTGTCGGGCAAGTCAGACTTGCAAATCGAAAAGCATATGAAATTTGTTTTCCTATAAATTAAGCATTAAAGTCAAGCCACGTTTCTACGTCTGTACTGCCAATTCAGCTTTATGGGGCACATTAGGGGAATCGTATACACAAAAAATTGAAAACCATTAAACAAACATTGCATATAATGTTGTTAAAAGTTCACGGGACATTATAAACTGTCACACTAACGTGAAATAGAAAAGGAAGTCTATTCGGCTACAAGTTTCATATGATGGATGGTACTGAAATCAAGGGACAGGCTGAGGTAGCAAACGCTTTTAATGCTTTTTTGTTGAATCCGTGACTAGGTTGACGAAGTGCGCGGAGAAGGACGTTGACATAGGCAAAACGGATGGAAGTCTCCTCAAACGATCTTTCTTGCACCTTGGTTGGAGTTCCCTCCAGGAGTTCTTAATGTTTCCCTTTTAGGTGATGGGATGGGTTTTCTTCGGTTACATCTTGTGGGTTGTTTTCCTCTGGGTTAGGAGAACAAGCTCATAATTATCAATAGTTTACCATTGTAAGTTTTAAATCGTTCCCTTAGTTTCCAACTGTCACTAGAAGCAAAGTATACATAAACTAGTAGCTCCATTCCCCCAAATATTTTCTGCCAGCCGCCGAAAAATCCGCAGATTGTTGGCAGCATGTGGAGCGTTTTAGTTTAATCAGTCGTTCATGTGTATTCAGAGTGTTCAGAACAGAGTCGGATTTGTGAGATTCCTTTATTTTATTTGTATTTTAATATTTTATTTGGACTTCGGTGGAAATATATACGAAGCAATGTAAAATACAAAAGTAAATAGGAAAACTCTATAGTCGGATCAGTGAATAGATATACAAATAAAATTAGGTGAAGGAGGCGACAAGACCGGAAAAATCGTCTAGGTGTCAGATTTTTTTTTTAGAAAGAATAGGATTTCGCTTGCTATTTCTTCGATATAAGTACGTATTATATAACGATAATGGAAAGCTTTGTAAATATTAAATATATTTTGGCCCTGTGAAGTTGATTCGACGACTAACCCAAACTAACTAAATCTATGAAAATTGATTATAACGCATCGGAACCAGTTCAAATAACTAAAATAAGTTGAGACTAAGTGAAACTAGCCGAAAGCTGTTTGGACGACTAACCCAAACTAACCAAATCTATTACAATTGATTATAACGTGTCAGAACCGGTTCAAATGTTTAAAATAAGTTGAGACTAAGTGAAACTAACCGAAAGTTGAATCGAC
>JAEQML010082569.1:0-10766 GCA_016904865.1 Pissodes strobi | reverse complement strand
AAAAAGCACTTTTCCGTTCGAGGCATTAAATGTTCTACTTTGCTGCCTAGTTATTTGCATATCAAGCTAATTTTCATTATATTAACATTTCAGACATGAGTCAGATTTTAGGTTTTAATTTATTTATTTTTTTAATCATGCGAAAACTGTGGCTAACAGGCTGTTTTAATGCCTCTAATATATTAATAATACTTCAGGTATGGAATTGGAATTTTGGCACCCAATATTGTAGATCCAGGCGTAAAGAATTATCAGTGTGGTCATAACCTGATTATTGCTCACGGCAAAGCATACCGGTTATACAACGAAGAATTTAGAGAAAAACAGCAAGGTAAGTATTTTACCACTTAAAACTAACCAAAACTGACCCGAGTTAACTCCAATTCACACAAGTAATGTTTCGAGTCAGGTGCAATCAATAAGTCAAAGCAGCTTGGCAGGTTGCCAACAATTTCGAGGGGGGGGGGGGGGGAGTCAAAAAAACACTGAAGAGGAGGTAAACATAGGTGCTGACGATTTCAACAACTTTTTTTTTAGCATAGTGGGAGAATTACTGAGCCACCTGGCTGAGCCAATTATCGGTGTAGAGGAATACTTGGAGCGGTCAGGCCTGCACAATGAAAACATTTCTTCCTTTAGACAGGTGACGTTTGTTGAGGTCAGGGATGCCATTGACAGCCTAAAAAATAAGGGAAGCCGAGTATTTATGGCATGAGTGTAAATCTGCTAAAAATGTTAAAAATATTCTTATAACTCCAATGAACAAATTAATAAATATATGCATCAATGGTGGGGTCTTTCCTAACACTTTGAAAATAGCTAAGGTGATACCAACCTATAAAAAAGGAGACAAAAATGAAGTTAACAATTATAGATCCATTGCACTCATACCAGTTATCAGCAAAGTCTTTGAACTGCTTTTAAAAAATCAGCTCTATGACTTTTTTGAAAACAATAAAATATTGTCAAAAAGCCAATTTGAGTTTAGAAAGAAGCACTCAACCAATCATGCCATGAGGACTGTGCGAATCTGTACTCAGGGGTTTTGAGAAGGGTCAACATGTAGGATCCACATACTATGATTTGTCTAAAGCATGCGACTGTATCTCCCATGACATCTTGCTAAGAAAGCCTGCTTTCTATGGCGTCAATGAGAACAGTTTAGCTCTCCTGCAGAGCTATCTATCGGAGCGAAAACAGGTGACTTGTCTCAATCAGACCAAATCTGACCAAATAATACTTACGCATGGGGTTCCCCAAAATTCTATTTTGGGCCCCATATTATTCTATTATTGATCTATATAAATGCCATTCACTCAGCTATTACAGAGGGTCAGTTCATCTTATTTGCAGATGACACCACTATTACAAATGCCAATTCAGAAGTAGCAACCTTGGGTCAGACAATTGATGCAAACCGCACTAACTTGACAGGCTGGTTTACTGTAAATCGTCTTACTTTAAATGCAGACAAAACGGCGACAATGATCAGGTCGCACGAGCATGAAAACCCCAAATCAGTGAAATTCCTCCGTGTCCTTGTGGATCTGACAATGAAGTTTGATTGCCATTGCAACGCGCGTTCTACAATATGTTGCAAAGCCTCGGAGCAAGCTATAAAGTGAGCGCGCAATCTGCTCGCAGCTCAATAATCCGGAGAATAGTTCGTTAGGCGCCACCGAGTTTGTAACAGACCAAACTGGAAATCGCCACGCTATTAGTGGAACCTGCTGCAAGACCTTCACTCTAAAAGGTAAACCTAACCGGTAATAATTCGCTAGCCATACGTAACTGGAAAATCCTGCCTGTGGTAGAGCCAAACAAAACCCGCCACAAATACGACACTATTTATCTATTATCCAACGCGAAACACAAATATAGCACAAAAAGGTATCTTTCTATTTTATAGTAGTATATATTTCAGAATATTATAATTTGTAAATTTTTATAATTTGTACTTAATAAATAAAAATGAAAATTAAATGAAAAAGGTACATAAAATAATTATGCGAAGGCGCAGCCAACGGGCAATTGGCGGCGGTTCAAAACCCCAATATAAAGGCTTTAAAAATATGGATAGTAACTATTTATCTAATTAAAGATAGTCCGAAACTCAAATCAGATTTGAATTAAGAAATACCCCCAAAAACAAAAAAGCACCAACCAACAGAGGAAGAGAAACTTGAGTTTGGACTTCCGCGCGGAATCATGTATGCCGCTTAACGGATGTGGGCGCAAATAATTTACAAAAAAAGATATTCGGGAACTAAATTTACAGTAGCAACAAATAGGAAGGTAATTATCACTTAGCTGGTTTCTTGGCAGATCCTGCTAACAACTAACTGCACCACGTCCAGCGGTAAGCCTCACACGGACGGCTTGTTCTGGATTCCTATTCCATACAAGCGCGGGAACGACACGATCCAAGCCGGGTGAACGAACTACAAGTTGTTCGCCGGGTGATCGAACTACAAACTTCCGGCAAGTCTAGCCGGAAACTATCTGCCTACGCCGAGTGTGTGGACTACAAAGTTCCACGGTTCTAACCGGGTGGAAGGGCTACAGAATTTCAGCCGGATGGGTGGACCCTAGGAATGGAAACATTTCCTAGTAACGAGTCACAATAATATGTGAATCGATTGCTATTATATACGTTCCTTCAAAAGAATAATTTATCAGAGTTTCAAATTTCGGATTAAAGAGATAGGGTTTTCCCCTTTTTTTTAGTCAAATTCAAAAATGAACCAAAAGTTAAAAGAAAACGAAGAATAAATGAGAAAAGAGCTCCACTGTACCACGAAGTACTACAACTATAACTTAATATTAATTATGCAGAAAACTAAAAAGGTTCAGTTCGCCCAAGGGAAGCCGACATCATCCGATAAAAATAATATTACAGCTTTTAAAAAGAGGGAAAACAAAAAGTCCAAGAACTTGGACCGAGTTCGGCACAGTAAAATAATTGTACATAATAGATAAATACAGTAAATGACAACGACAGTGCGGAAAAAGAAGATGAATAAATGTAATTAAATAGATTGTACAAAGTCTGGTACAGTGTAACATCTGCACCATATCCATAAACGAACAACACCGTTATCTTGATGAAGAAAAACTCATAAAATTGATTATTACGAAATATACTAAGTTTAGTACAATATAATATTTGTACTACATTGATAAAATATGTTATTATACAGAAGAGAAAGATGTAAAATCACTTTTATGAATTGTACTAAGTCCAGTACAATATAATATTTGTACTACATTGACAAAAGATGTTATCATGCAGAAGAGAACACTGTAATATCACTATTATGAATTGTACAAAGCCCAGTACAATACAATATTTCTACTACCCTGATAAAAGATGTTATCATATGGAAGAGAGAGCTAAAAATGGATTTCATGAATTGTACTAAATCTGTTACATTATAATATTTGTACTACATTAATAAAAGATGTTATCATACGGAAGAAATAGCAAAAAAATGGATTTCATGAATTGTACTAAATCTGGTACATTATAATATTTGTATTACATTAATTAAGGACGTTATCATATGGAAGAGAAAGCGGTAAAATGGATTTCATGAATTGTACTAAGTATAGTACAATATATTTTATGCTACATTAATAAAAAATGTTATCATTCGGAAGAGAAGCTGAAAATGGATTGAAGGAATTGTACTTAATCTGGTACAATATAATATTCGTACCATACTAACAAAAGAGCAAAGTATAGTTATCAAACATGCAGTATAAGTAAGCAATAAAACAAATTTTATGTATTGCACTAAATCTGGTAGCAGATAATATTCATACCATATTGATAAAAGAGCACAGTATGGTCCACATAATGAACAATAAGCACTAAAATTTAATTTAATGAAAAATTGTACTAAACAAATTTGACAAATGAATGGCCTGAACGACCTTCCAATATTAATATCAAATAGAAAGCATGTATCTTCCTTTATTTTAATAATTCAAGAAAAAAAAGTTTAATAACGTAATAACAGTTAGAGAAAATAAGGCGTAATCTGCATTCAATAACGCAATTTGATGGCCTCCCTTAGCAACGAAAACTAATAATAGACAAAACTACATTACCTAACAATTAACAACCGAGTTTTACGGCTTAGTGTCTAATTAATAGTTGAAATCAGTTACCCACACGAACCACTAGAAGTTAATTGCACGATTAATTATTAAAATTAAAGATAAAAACAACACTTCCCCATTGCATCAATTCTAACTTCGGTATCAGATTTTCATGAAATTAGCGGTTTTGGAATTAGTTGCAACTTATTGCTGTAGACAATAGACACTTTTGATAAAGTATCGTGATAATCAATGGTTAATTTTTATACTCGTTCCTAATCCGCTTCAGAAAGGTCAAAAAAATTAAATTACTTTATTATTGAAAATCTACATTACATTTCGTCTGAAATAAAATGAAAACGATTAATTGGATCAATCGCGAAACCCAGTGAATAAATAAAAATGACTATTCCATTCAAATATAAAACTCTATAAGCCTTAATTAATCTCCAATTAGTATGACGTCACGCCGATTAATTAAGCTACTAAATCGAGTCCGATATAAATAAAGAGCAAAATAATACACAAATGCAATTAATAAAGGCCACAAGAAGCGCAAAACATCTGCAATTGATAAATATTAATTACCTCTTAAAATGAGGGCCAAAAGATGTCACACAAGACGATAATCACCACAATGGCTTCCAACACTGGACAAAGCAAATCCCGAAATCCTCACTTAGCGAGCTATTCCCGCTTCTACAGTACTAAAACTAACGAAACCAAATCGAGATGGCCGATGCGGGAATTTCTACGTTGGTAATCGATAAAGTGCTATTAGGATGCCTGGGATTAGACCAGATTTAAATAAATCGATAACTTAACAGGAAAGCTTGACTAGTGCCGTACCTTACAGAGAAACCAAGGTGTCGTCGCGCGCGCTTGCAAGGTGAAAACAGCGCGCAGGATTTTACATTGCGACGTTACTCGGAGCACCATTGAAACGGGTCCCTTAAGGTTACGCAAGGAAAATATAAAATCGAATTAAATATCGGATTCCAAATATTGAATTGTGAATTCTTAAAAACGGAATGTCATACCATGTCGACAATATCTGCAAAAGGGTCTAAGGTTCCATCTTCCTGCTGAGAGAGTTATCTGCAGTGATGGACGGACATGTGGGACTGACCATCTTCCACGCACTGATTCAGTCTCTTCGTTGCTATGTCATCTTAGTGTGGGGACACTCCTCGCATGCCGAGAGGGTGTTTGCTCTTCAACGAAGAGCGGTGAGGATCCTTGCTAATCTTGAGTATCAAGCTGATGCAAGAAATTCATATAGGGACCTATAGATTCTTACCATCCCATCCAGGTACACTCTTGAATGCTTACTGTATGTGAAAAACCCACAAGTATATGAGACAGCTGCTAGTGTTCATGAACACAACACCCGAGGCAGATACAACCTAAAGATTGACTACCTGAGACTGAAAGTCATGGAATGCTACTCTGCACTATACCCCAGCCATCTTTAATAAGTTGCCCTTCGCTGTGAGGAACCTTTAGTGTGGTAGGTTCAAGAGTGTTGTGAAGCACTACTTGTCTGAGAGGCCTTTTTATACCATTAAAGTGTTCCTAGATCTTAAAATAGTTTTAATGGTGTAAAGAGAAGTTTTTAAAACGTATTGTGAAATTGTATGGTAAAACTGTGTGTGTCATTGTAATGTGTAGCCTAAGTTTGTAAGTCTGTTGACATATGTAAGAATTTTGAATTTTTAAGCATGAATAAAGGAATTTTGAATTTTTGAATTTTATTCATCACACATCGTTTATAGGCGATATGGCCGATAATTTCAGAAAATATGGTATGATGGTCAAAAATGACAAATAAAATTTTAGATACTCAAAAACTGCCTGCTCGCCTTGAGTGCCCAGACGAGGGCTGCAAATTCCCCTAAAAAAGAATATATACCACATCGGTCACGTGGGCGCTCCAAACAGATTCATCTTTCAAGTGACTCGGAACGCCGGAAGGAAGGTGGCAAGAAGTTAGGTAGCGAGAGTCTTGACAACACAAATCGACCAGTGAAAGTGAAAAATCGCACTACTACCGAAGACGATGCTGTTTTTTTCAAGAAAATATCCTTGTTTTGGAATATACTTTTTTAAATCTAAACTGCTGCTTTAAATTACAAGAAATAACAAAATATTAGACGAATTTCAAATAAATATTTAGTGATCTGGCAGCAAGGGGCAAAGTAATATTTTTGAAAATCTATTCTAATTTTTAATAAAATTAAATTAAGTGAAATTAAATATGCTTGAATTATATTTTTATTTTTCTTTTAGGTAGAGTTAGTATGGTAGTGGACAGTAATTGGTTCGAACCAGCATCAAACAGCACAGAGGACATCGAAGCTTCTGAAACCACTCTTCTCTTTACTGTAAGCAACATTACCAGAAAAATTTGAGTCGAAATTTCTCTAGTAATTCTAGTGAATTATTATTACCGAAATTGAAAAATGATTTGATATTTAGTTAGATATTTATACAGTTAGTTAACCATAAGATATTTTATATAAGCAATCAATTAAAATTTGATAACATGATTTTGCTTTCTAGTACGGATGGTTTGCACATCCAATCGTGTACGGTGATTACCCCGAAGTAATGAAGGAACGTATTGCGAAACGGTCGCTCTTAGAAGGTTTCAGTTCGTCTCGTCTTCCAAGCTTCACAGATGAAGAAAAGGAAATCATCAAGGGAACTGCGGATTTCATGACAGTCAACATTTATACTTCTTCAGTAGCTCAGGTAATCGATAATAGCATTGCATATTATAAACATTTTACAAGATACCCAGCCTATCTTCAAATTATGCTAAACCGAATAAATATTTCTTCAGTAGCTCAGGTAATCAACAATAGCATAGAATATTATAAACATTTTACAAGATACCTACCTATCTTCAAATTAGGCTTAACCGAATAAATACTTCTTTAGTAGCTCAGGTAATCAACAATAGCATTTTTTTCTGGCAATAGCACACACACTAAAGGGATGTCCTAGGGCGCTCAACGAGAGGTGTGTGTGTAAAGATGTTGATTGATACGGTTCTTGAATAGTGGTAGGTTCTAATTATGGGGAAACAGATGTCCTGGGAGTGAGTTCCACAGTTATGCAGTGCGCCAGACAGACAAAGGAGTTCTTGTAAAGCGATGTTCTAGGTGTTTCCAGTTGTACGACGAACTGGTGTGCTCCTACCGTCTATCGTGATTGTCTGACAGGCGTTTACAAGGGCGGGATGAGGCGGGCCAAATCCTGGGAACATCTGCCGTGAAAGTATCTGTAAAACAGGTACATTTCGACCACGTCTGCGGTGTTCCAGACTATCCAGATTCCGGGTCGCCGACGAGACGCACAGCTCTCTTCTGAATGGAATCCCGCAGCTTTAGGGTGTGCTTTGCTGCAGCAACCCAGATGTGTGAGCAATATTCTAAGCACGGTCTTATTTGCGCTTTGTAGAGCAAGAGCAACTGCTGGGGTGTATACAGTTTTTTCTTGCGAAATAGCGCACCAAGCTTCTGGGAGGCTGATTTTGCGATATTAACAACGTGGTCATGCCAGGACATATTGTTGTTGACCGAGACACCCTGACACCCAGCAGTCCGATTGACGAAAATAAAGGAATGGTCCATCCTACCATAATGATGTCAGGGCTCGCCGTATAAACCCTCTTGGTAAACGTGGCTGCTTGGGTCTTTGCTGTATTGAACTGGACCAAATTCCTGTCGCCTGTTTGCAGGTTTTGATTAATTGCTGTATTCTGCTCCTGCCTGCGGTGATAAGTCTCAGTCGCTGGTAAAGGTTTTCTGATCTAAATTGGGAGACAAGGGTACTGTGATCTACAAAACTGTAAACAGGATTATTCGTTTCGGTCAGCAGGTCATTAATATAGATGAGGAACAGAGTTGGTGAAAGCATTGCGCCCTGAGGCACGCCCCTGTTATGGTGAATGTGTCTGAGATGTGTCCATCAACTGCAACGTGCAGAGATCGGTTCTTAAGGAAATTGGCAAGCCAGCTGCAGAGAGAGGCTGGGAGTCATGCCAAATTCTGTCGAATGTCTTCGAAATATCCAACGCAATCGCTCGAGACTCTCCGTAGTTCTCAATTGCCCTACTCCATATATGAGTGACATAGACCAATATATCTCCTGTCGATCTCTATTTGCGAAGGCCGTATTGATTATCGCTAATTATTCTGTTGTTTTCGAGGTACTTGAACCCTTGTATGCACCGTTGTAACTTAAATCCAGATTAACTCTAATCGCTATTAGATCTAATCGTAGCATTTTCTGCAGTTAAGGGGTATTTTCAAACATCAAATTTATTAAATCTTTCAAATTTTAAAGCCTTTTAACTGATGTTTTTTCTGAACAATCGTTAGTGTTTCGTGTTCTCAGTCAGAATGAAAGTTGTGATGAATTATTTGTAGATGACGATCGTGAGATTCTCGAGATAATCGATTTTGGTTTACCGAGAAGAAGCTATCAGCGAGAGCAATATTTTGACCTGATGGATAATCTATCCTATTTTAAAATAATTGGCCTAATAAAACCAACAGCTTCGCAATACCTCTTCGGCCCGTCCTTCCATCCAGGCCTTCAAAGCCGTTTTCACGAACACTCTGGACAATCCACCCTCAAGGATCAGGCTCTAAGTGTCTAGGTGTGGAGCTATCTCAGGCTAAGGCGTCAGCGGCCTCGTTTCCCAGTATGTCCGAGTGTCCGGGTACCCAGACCAGTGTAAGCTTTTTGCGCTTTGCAAGTTCAATCAGCCAGCTTCTGTATAACTTCACCAACAAGGATCGCGTAGCACCATAAGTGCAGCCTTGATGTCGGAGCAAAAGAAAATTCTCCTGCCACCGACATTGACCCTTAATGACTCCCAGCCCCCCATGATGATCGCGAAAATTTCCGCCCGAGGATCTCACAGTACGGGCCAGCGCCAGACAGTGTTCTCATTCTGGACCCATCTGTAAACCAGGCTAGTCCATCACAAAATCCAATCCTTCCCTCTATCCAATCCTCCTTCGTAGGGAAGAGGAAGTATAGCTTCTCGTGGAAGGACTATCACGTAACCTGGCATACCCAGGATGGTCAGGCCACCAGACATGATCAATTGTTTCTATAAAAATGATCATCCATCCTGGTTTAGGTTATTCGTTTAGTTTTAATTAAATTTTAACGAAATAAACCAAAGCGAATTGCTTTAGTGAAGCCCTATATAAATTTGTATTACCTATTTTGATTGAATTGTAAATTTGTATGTGATGAGGCAGCATAGACTGTGAACAGTAATCGCATGTATCAACTAGGCGTTCGGTCTGTTTTAACGGTCATATAAGTCACGGAATATCCAAGGTTAAGTATCTTATGAACTTGTATACTTAGATACTTTTACGAATACAGATCTAGTTCAAGTATACTAGAGATTAATATAAGTAAAATATTCACCTATTAAACAGTATCCGTACCAGATGTAAACCTATATAAATACGCATTGATATGCTATGTTTACATATGAACAGTTCCAAAAATATTTATCACACAACGCTGAAAAGAAGTAAACACGCAATCAAGACTACGCTGAAAATAAGTAAAACACGCAATCAAGACTACGCTGAAAAGAAGTAAAACACGCAATCAAGACTACGCTGAAAAGAAGTAAAACACGCAATCAAAATTACGCTGAAAGAAGTAAAACACGCAATCAAGCCTTCGCCGAACTTAATTAATAACACGCCTCTACTATCCAGATTAACTGGAGAATCCAGTATACCTATTCTAACTATTAAGGATACCCCAGTTAGTCCCAAATAAATAGAAGGTTATTGTAGCCAAGCAACCCCCTTAATCACTTCGAACATTAAACAAATTCACCCATTTAGTAGCCCTAATCACCATAAAAGTAAAAAAAATAATAAAATAAAATAAAATAAAATATAAAGTCACTGAATACACTAAATAATATCCTAACATAAGACGTATTTGATACGTAATCAAGCTGACAGTGAGTTCATCCAGGATCCAGGTGTTCGTCAAATCGCTGGAGCGTCAAGATCAAGAAGTCACACTTCGAGAGCGTTGAGGCTTGGACCAGTCAACGAGACACGCAGTTAAATTGGTGGTTACTCCGAAAGCACGAGTAGTCGGAGGAGCCTCAGTGTGCAGTATGGAAAACAGGAAGGCATTGGAAATCCGTAGACCAAATGCACCCACTACCGGGAAAAGGAAACATCCTCTGAAACACAAATTGGGCAAATTAAAACGGTGATCAAGCCAAAATATGAAGGAAACAGGTTCGGAACCTCAACAAATATCAGATCAAGCCAATAACTGTTCCAAAATTACTTAAACAACATACCTTAAGATGTCAAACGGGGTTCAAGCGTGTGGCAGCTTTCGAAAGTCAAATCCCCAACATGGGTGCAGGTGGTCGAATCTACAAATCTTCCCTCATCTGCAATCATCCATCAGGCGAGAAGCCATCGACGACCACAATCCTGTTCAAGGGCCTCGTTTTAATAATCCCCTTAATAGGGCACTATATATATCACACTAATTATCAGTATCTCAACGAAAAATTCCAATTTCGAGAGCCACGCACTGACACCTTCTGGTTCCTTCAAGATTACATAAGGACTAAATTGGCTTGCCCT
>JAEQML010082566.1:0-10767 GCA_016904865.1 Pissodes strobi | reverse complement strand
ACAAGCGGTGTCATCGTTTCTCAGAACTTCGATCCAAGCCTTCGTTGTAGAGATACCGGCGAAAAAAAGGTTTCCCTCCAAAATCCCCCCTTAAATTAGAGCCCCGGTCTCCCCCGTATGGCCTAAAGTGGCCCCCCATGGGGTGCACCTACCATAAAAATTTCAACCCCGTACCTATTCTCATTTTTCCAAAATTAATTATTTAAATTTTTGCTTCTCCCCCCTCTCCTGGCCAAACGGGTGGAGGTACAGGGTCCCGTTTTCGTCCAGGTTCTTCTTTTTACCCCGGCTACATCCCCTGAAATTTTTAGCCCTCTACCTATACGGGAATACGCCAGTAGAAGGAGCGTTTCGTTACATATCCGAGCATGACGCGTGATGCGTGACGGCTCGGTCTCATTCGACCCCCGCAAAAAAAAAACGCAAAACGCGCACACTTTAAAAATCTGAATTTGAAACGTTTGAGTGGTTTCAATCGACCATATTTCGAAAAAAAGGACTGCATGGGAACAAAATTTTCCAAGAGACATAAAAACATTCATTTTTCCTAAGCTTTCCAATAATGTAAAATTATGTTTAATTTTAATTCGTTTTCAAGATACTTACGTTCGCGCATGCAAAGTTAAAACATTGATAAAACTTTAAATTTAGTTTTTAAATGTGTTTTTAGTATACATTTCAAAGACTCGCAGGCTCTAATAACGAGACTATCGTGTTATTAACGAATTGACTACAATTACTAAGCAAAAAACTAAAACCGAAAATTACTATAGGGATATATTAATAAGCGCCTTGTATACCTACAGTTTTTTATCTATTACTTGCGGTTAGTACTACTTAATATATAATAATGGTGAAAATCAGAAATTCCCATAAGAAACTAAAAATGCAATTTTTGATATTTTGACTATTTTTTTTATTGCTTCGCAAGCTATCTGCATGCAAAAAAAAAACATGTTGAATGCATTTTATCTGCCTGGGAACAAAGAACCTGCAAGAACAGTTCCGTATATAAAAAACCGAAGGCCCAAGAAAATATAGTTCTCGTATAGGTATGAGGGATAGGAAAATATCGATGACAGCGATCTTTTTTTGATCGTTTATCATTACTTTTTCTATTTATGAATAATAAATATTATTTTTTAGCTCCTTTACCAGATCCCAGACAATCTTGGTAGTACAATAATACTAGACCATGAAAACTTGGCTCATCTATCTCCGAGTATAAACGTTTATCTTTCACTTATGATATTCAATGCGTGCGATCGGCACTCGGAAACGTATTCACTCGACTACTACACAGATCAACGTACACAGATTATAAAAATACGACATCCGATTAGCTTTTCATAAGTCACTGCTGCATGAACGGTCATGGCGGGCCAGTCGGTCGACGCGGAGAGCCTGAAATATTGGTTTTACCCCAGAAATAATTAAATACCGACCTCAACATATTTTTTTAAAATATGAAATAACTTCCATCAAGAGTAACATTTTTTCCTATTATCAATAATTTTCAAGATATCGCGGGGTGAACACAAAATGTTTAAAAAATAATTAAAATTTTGACGGAACGAAACTGAGAAAAACGCATTTTTATGAAGGCTCCGTAAGTGCCCGTGACGTAATTTTCAATTATTATTAAAAAATATAATTTGTACCGAAACCCTCTCCAGTTTTTTTCCAGTGATGTGTAATTAATAGCACAATTTTATGATACCCTTAACTGAATTTTTTTGGTTTGCGCCCTTATGGACCCAATGATTTTTTGACGACAAACGGGGTTAGTATCTACAAGACCTCTTCT
Source organism: Pissodes strobi (assembly GCA_016904865.1). Classification (NCBI taxonomy): domain Eukaryota; kingdom Metazoa; phylum Arthropoda; class Insecta; order Coleoptera; family Curculionidae; genus Pissodes; species Pissodes strobi. Next base: position 8,960 of record JAEQML010082566.1, on the reverse strand, counting down.
ACAAAAAACCGATGTCAAACCTTTTTAGCCCTAAAGTGCCCACGGGCTCGAAAAATAAGCCAAATAAACGGCCGCGGGCACTCTACTACATTGCAACGTCCAGCTATCGCACCGTGTAAAAGTAATTTTGGCGTTGCGACCCTGGATTTATTCGAGAGTCCAAAGTTGACGCTCCGCCTTTCGCGTTAGTTTTCGATACTTCGCCTCCTTCCGCTGCCCCGCAGGTGTTGCAGTTCGTCTAGGCAAGGGCAGCCTTAAGTAAGTGTTGAAAATGGCTACTATTTACAGCCCGGCAGTATCAGACGATCGGATAATTCCTGTTGCACATTACTAACTACATATGGAGAAATGTTTCTTATAACACTTCGAATTCGATCTTTAAGGATTTCGATACTGTCCGGCTTATTTTTTATACCATGTTCTTAACATAACCCCAAAGGAAAAAGTCTAGCGGTTTTAAGTCCGGAGACCTCGGTGGCCACTCTATAGTACCACGCCTCCCTATCTATCTATCCATCGCCCCGGAAAGACGTTACTCAAATATCATAATAATTCACTTGGGAGATCAGGATCTACTGCATTAGGATATAGGGTAGTCAATGCAGGTATTCAACAAACTTGCAAAAATTCCAGGTAACGTTGTTCTGTTAATGATTCGCTAAAAAAATATGGTCTTATAACTTTATTACCCACAATGTCAGCCCATAAGTTTACATTTTGACGCTATTGTATATGTACTTCCCTGTGCCAGTGAGGGTTCTTATTTGTCCAATATCTAAAATTTTGTTTGTTGACTTCTCGGTTCAGACAAAATGTAGCTTCATCCGAGAAACAATTTCTTTTCACAAACAGTGGGTCGTTATTACACATTTCTGTTAGTACCTCACAGAATTCGTTTCTGTGCTCTGGATCATCATCCAATAATTCTTGAACAAATTGTAATTTATATGGATGCCACTTTTCATTCTTTAAAATTAGAAAACTTTGAATATACGTTTGTTAATATCTCCAAAACTATCAATTTTACTTATAGGTTATGGTATATGAAATACATCTAGAATTTTGCGTAAAGTCCAAATCAGTCCAAAAAATGAGGGCATTTCATATAAAAAAAATATGTTTGACAGTTGTGTCACCCTGTATACTTAGAAATGATATTAAAATATGCGCAACAATAAAATAAAAAAAAAACCTTACGGTTACGTCAAATTTTAGCAAGATTGTTTAATACCTGCCTTGGTTACCCTATATCCCAATGCAATAGATCCTGATCTCCCAAGTGAATTACTATGGTATCAGCAGGATGGGGCACCCCCTCATTATGCGGCGGATGTTAGGATATATTTGAATGACGTCTTCCCTGGGCGATGGATAGGGAGGCGTAGTACTATAGAGTGGCCACCGAGGTCTCCGGACTTAATTCCGCTAGACTTTTTCCTTTGAGATTATATTAAGAACATGATATACAAAAATAAGCCGGACAGTATCGAAATCATTAAAGACGAATTCGGGGTGTTATAAGGAACATTTCTTCATATGTAGATAGTTAGTAATGTGCAACAGGAATTTTCCGATCGTCTCTGGCACTGCAGGGCTGTAAATGGTAGCCATTTTCAACACTTACTTAAATAGTTATGTATTGTGTACTTACTAAGTTATGTACGATGTTGTTACATTCTCAATTATTAATAAATTATCATTTGCTATTCTTCAGTTTGATAATATTGAATAATTTAAATGTCAAGTTCTAAATCGCAAAAGTCTTAAGACAGAAAAGTGCAAAACGTTTGATGAACTACATTAAATCATTAGATTTTATATTTCTTTTAAAAGGTAAAACTTTGAATATGCGTTTGTTAATATCTCGAAAACTATTAATTTTACTTATAGGTTATGTTATATGAAATACAACTAGAATTTTTCGTAGAGTCCAAATCAGTCCAAAAAATTGGGGCATTTCATTTCAAAAAATTAAGTTGACAGTTCTATCGCTTTTGTGAGTCACTCTGTATACTTCCAAATTATATTAAAATATGCGCAACAATAAAATAAAATCGACGTGTACGAGGGTTTTTAAATTAATTTATCACAACCCTGAATATTGAAAGTATTCCTTAATTTATCACAACCCTGTATACAAGGTGATTCACGGTCGATGGTAGGTTAGACGTTTCTGGAGAACCATTCAACAGAACATTCTGAAAATTTGATCATTTACATAAACCTGCTCTACCTTGCTAAAATATTTTCGACAGTGCAGTGTTGCCGCTTCTTCTAAAAAGTAGTAGCAGCTGTCAAATGGAACACCCTATATATTATTGCATATTTGGATTTTGCGTAGAATTCTAGACATATTTCATAAATAATGTCCTATACCTATCTGTTACTGTTTTTGAAATATTGACAGTTGAAAATCGACCATTTACCAAGTTCTAAACGGCTAAAGATAAACCAAAATGCTTTGCACTTTCCTATTTGGCACTAACTTTAGATTTAACCAGAGGTTCAATTTAACCGGAATTTCTTAACCTGTCTCGATTGATTGAGTCAGTCTGTTGTCTTCTTAGTTGTCCCATAGTGGCCAATGATAATGGTTTTGTCAGAAGAAAAGGATGATACAAGACTGCTATCGTCTGCATAGCTGTAAATGGGGTTTTCAGTAAGCTTTAGTACGTCATTTATGTTTAGCACGAACAAAGTTGGAGACAAATCCGAACTTTGCGAAACAGCACCATTGATGGCAAATGCCATCTATAGCGACCTGATTAATCCTTTTATCTAAAAAATTAGACAACAGTGTAAGTAAACCGGTGGAAGGCCATAAGCTGAGAGTTTGTCCAGAAGTGATTGGTGCCACACCCGGTCGAAGGCTTTGGAGATGTCAAGAGCAATGACTCGGGACGCTCTGTGTTTTTCCAGGGTTGAATTCCAGATGTTTATAACCACAAACAAATTAATAGGTAATTTGTTTGTGGTGTTACGTAGGATATCAGATCTCCTGTTGAGCGCTTCGCTCCAAATCCATATTGTCTATCAGATATTATGTTGTTCTGTTGAAGATATTTCAGGATCTCGGTGTTAATGGCTTTTTCCATTACCTTGGCTGCTACTGGGGTTAAAGATATTGGACGGTAGTTACTGGCAATATCCTTCTTTCCCTTCTTAGGTACAGGTTGCACTCTAGCGCGCTTCCAGAGGGCTGGGAAAATACCTCTATTGTAGCATAAGGTATATAGTTTGGTTAAAATAGGTGTGCCAGTGTGCATTGTTTGAAAACAATGGGGGGAATTCCATCCAGTCCAGCGGCCTTTGAGCAGTCAAGATGACGAAGTAACCCTCTAATCTTTTTTTGCTTGAAACGATTTCTGGCATTGTTGTGGCGATCCTGGGCAACATTGGTGGAGTCTTTCCTTGTGCATCAAGGGTGTAATTTCATGCAAATGTTGAGGCAAACAAGTCTGCCTTTTCCTTCGCAGTCACTGCAACGGAATTGTCTTCGCCCAATAGTGGTGGAAAACTTGAAGATGAAAAGTTTTTCCCGATGGCCTTTGCAAATCCCCAAAATGATTTTGAGCCGTTCGGACAGTTCAAAAGCTTCTCGCAGACTCTTCGATCAAAATCAGCTTTGGATTGATCAATAATTAGTTTGCAGCTATTTCGTGCTTCCAGAAAACCTCGGCGCGAAACATCCGAAGGGTTGTTGCACCATTTGCGATAAGTTTGGTTCTTTTTAGAAACCGCCTGAGTACACCTTTTGTTGAACCATGATTTCCCAGGATAGTATCATTTATTAGAGAAAGGGATTGAAGTCTCCATCCCAATGAGAATGACTTCTGTAATGGATTCAGCAATTACAGATGGATCGCTGGATTTAAAACAGACGTCCCTCCAATGGAATGACAAGAAAAATTCACGACGTTCGCTCCAGTTTGTACGTTTGCGAGGAAGCGCTTTAGAGGACGGTGGAGTTGGACAGATGGACAAAGCTGATATAAGCCTGTGCTCAGAGTAATGTAATGTTTATCCTATAAGAGTTTGGGGATGTTTTTAGGAACAAGTCCAGTAGGTAAGTCTGATGGTTTCCAACGTCCGGTATCCGTGGTGCCTCGTCGACAAGTTGAGCCAGGCCGCAGGTGATTGCAAAAGCCTCAGCTTCTCTGCCCATATCATCCGTTCGAGAAGAAAACTTTAGCCAAGGGATGTTGTGAACCAAGTCTCCCACGAATGTTATTTCAGCATCTGGGTGGGTGGTTTGAAGTTTGTCGAACGATAGTGAGAGATAGGAGAAGAGTTGTTTATAATTGGGTTCATTTGGAGAAAGATAAAGCATGCAGATAAATTTAGTAGCATCCTTTAGTGACAGCTTGAGCCAAAAAACATCAATATTTGCCGATTCCAGACTCTTCTCGGTGACATGAGAGATTACTGCGGACGTAAACGCTAACACCTCGTTTAAATCGGAACTTGATGTGAAGGTCATAATTGGGGCAAAGCATATGGACAGTGTCCGTAGACGAGCTGACTTGGGTTTCCGTTAATCCAAAAATACTAGGTTTTTCTGACTGGAGATGGTGATGAACAGAATTAATATTGGCATTAAGACCCCTGATGTTGCTGAAGTAAATTCCTAAGTTGTTTTTCTTCGATGTGAATCCACGCCGTACACCCGCCACCCGGAGATCCGAATGGTAGGGTTTTTCACCTCCAGAATATTTCGTATTGAATGAATCCATCATCATTATATTATCAGAAGCAGTATTTTTAAGGGGTGTAAGGAAGAAGGAGGAAAACCGCGTCATACCCTAGGACTGGAAACATCTGGAAAGATTATAACCAATCCTTTCAGTGAGACATGAGGTGGTGCTGCCTCGGTTGAGCAAAAGTTTCTCTACCACTCCAAATTAGGAAGAAAAAGGTCAGAGTGACCGATAGGAAAGAGAAGAGTAGTATAGGAAGCACTTCAAAGTTTAGTAGAACCATGAAGTGCTTCGGCTACGTCAGCTCGGGCTAGCCCTACCCGTATGTACAAGACGTACCACTTGTAGTTCTTTAAGGATTTTACGAATATCATGGTGATGAAACTTGACTTTTGCCATGGTAGTGTTGACTTTTGATGTGGTGGGGAGAGCCTTGCCTTGGGGGACGTCTAAGGTAGAATGGGATGGAAACATTTTGGCGAGCATGTTTGCTTTTTCTTTGGCCTACAGCCGTGATGCCACGTTCGTCGATCAAAGGTGGGAGAGACGTTTTTGTAAAGTTATTACTTACTGCCTTTGCTACCGACCAGAAATTTCTAGAACCAGAGCATTGCCTACGGTGTATACAGTTTTGTGTTGCGAATTAGCGCACCAAACTTCTGGGAGGCTGATTTTGCGATGTTAGCAACGTGGTCATGCCAGGACATATTGATGTAGACCGATTGACGAGAATGAAGAAATCGTCGATCCTGCCATAATGATGTCAAGGCCCGCCATATTGGCCCTTATGGGAAACGTGACTGCTTGGGTCTTTGCTGCATTGAACTGGACCAAATTTCAGTCGCCCAAAGTTTGAACTTTCTCCAAGTCTTGATTAATTGCTGTAATCTGCTCCTGTCTGCGGTGATGAGTCTCAGTCGCTGGTAAGGGTTTTTCTGGTCTAAAGTGGGAGACAAGGGTACTGTCATCTGCAAAACTATAAACAGGATTATTCGTTTCGATCAGCAGGTCATTAATATAGATGAGGAACAGAGTTGATGAAAGTATTGCGCCATGAGGCACGCCCGCGTTGATGGTGAATGTGTCCGAGATGTGTCCATCGACTGCAACGTGTAGGGATCGGTTCTTAAGGAAACTGGCCAGCCAGCTGCAGAGAGGGGCGGGCAGTCCCAAGGACGGCAGTTTGTTGAGCAGTCCGTCATGCCAAACTCTGTCGAATGCCTTTGAAATATCCAACGCAATCGCTCGAGACTCTCCGTTGTTTTCAATTGCCCTACTCCGTATATGAGTGACATAGGCCAATATATCTCCTGTCGACGTTACCCTGTCGATCTCTCTTTGCGAAAGCCGTATTGATTATCGCTGATTATTCTGTTGCTCTCGAGGTACTTGAGTAGTTGCTGGTTGACTACACGTTCCATGACTTTGAAGATTATTGGAAGCAAGGCAATTGGGCGATAGTTTGAGGGCGTGGTTTTCTTGCCTTTTTTTGGAACAGGTTTCACTCGAGCGACTTTCCAAGAGGATGGGTAAATCGTTTTCTGTAAGAAGGAGAAACAAGCGTGGGAAAAACGGGTGTTAGTTCGTTGGCGCAGTTCTTTAGCACGATGGCAGGTATCCCGTCCGGTCCTGATGCCTTTTGCGTATTTAGTTCTTTAAGAATAATTTTGCGAATATCACGATGAGAAAACTTAGTATAGTGGGGAGAGTCTTGCCTTGGGGCACGTCTAAGGTAGAGTGCGATGAAAACATTTTGGCGAGCATGTTTGCTTTTTCCTTGGCTGTAGTCGCCGTGATGCCATGTTCGTCCGTCAAAGGTGGGAGAGACGTTTTTGTAAAGTTGTTACTTACTGCCTTTGCTACCGACCAGAAGTTCCTGGAACCACTGGGGCATTGCAAAAGTTTATTCTTGATCCTTTGATTGTGTTTGTCCTTAGTTTCGTCGATCACATGCTTGCACTCGTTTCTCGCTTCGATAAAATAATTGCGATTTTCAGCGGTCTGATTTTGCTGCCAGTATTTATAGGCTTGCTGTTTCCTTCCTACAGCTCTTTCGCATCTTTTGTCGAACCAGGACTTTCCTTTTGATGGTAACTTGATAAAATTTGGGATGTATGCTTCCATTCCTGAGGAGATTACTTGCATGATCTCTTCGCAGTGTCGTCAGTGGCAAAGCAGACGTCGAGCCAAGGAAAATCTAGGTAGAACTGTCTTAGATCGTCCCAGTTTGCAGAATTGTAATGCCAGATTTTGCGAGGCAATGGTGGATCCTTCTGTATGAGCGGCAATTCACAAACCGTTGTAATAAGTTTGTGGTCGGAGGTACCTAATGGCGAACCAACTGTAACCTTGTACTGGTCAGGATTGGCGGTCAAAAAAAGATCCAGGAGGGCGGCGAATTCGCCCCTCTCTGAGATTCGAGTTGGTTCGTCTACACGTTGAGTAAGCCCGCAGCTGATGGCTAATGCTTCAGCTTCTCTACCTTCGTTGTCAGTCTTGTTGTGATGTTTGAGGTTGAGCCAGTTGGTGTTGTGGGCATTGAAATCTCCCAGAACGATTATTTCTGAACTCGGGTGATCGACCTGTCTTGAGTCAAAAGTGGTAGCTAGTGTTGAGAAAAAGCTTTGGTAGGCTCTATCGCTCGGAGGGCGATAGAGACAACATATAAACTTGGTTAATCCCTTGGCGGTGAACTTGAGCCACATGACGTCAAGGTTGTTCGGTTCGAGTGTTTCCTCGTGGTGACATGAAAGGTCGCTTCGGACAAAAAGGCATATTCCGAACTTATATCTAAATTGGGTATGTAAGTCGTAACCAGGATAGAGGTAGTTCACTGTTGTTGTTGTAGAACATACTTGTGTTTCTGTAAGGGCTAATATGTGTGGTCTATTTGCTTGTAGATGTTGGTGTACCGAATTTATGTTTGTATTTAGGCCTCTTGTGTTGCAGAAATCTATTCTAAATTGGTTCGGTATCTTTGCTGTCTGTGAAATGCGGAATGAAGGGTTCCCAGGGCCACCCAGCGCCCGGAGATTCGAATGGCCGGGGAGTTTACTTCCGGAATATTTTGATCCTGGAAGCACCATCATGTCCATATATTCCTACTGTGGAACCCGGGACCACCAGCGCGGAAGCGGAACGTGATTTGGGAAAACCACTTAGCGCTTCCCAATTCTGGTGGGGTGGTCTTTCATCGGACTATGCGAGTAGGCTATGCATCTACCACCTAGGGCCGCTTTCACTCGAAGCATCGGCCTCAGTGTGGTGGATAACAATTTTCCTTTTCTTTTTTGAGCTCGTCTTGGTTCAAGACAAGACAGTGAAATGTGTATAAAAACTATAATCTTTTCCTTGTTTTGAATCCGTAATGCAAAAATACTGCTGCAGCATGTGAAATAAAAGCATTTTTTTTTAAGAATAGCAATTATTAGCAAATACAAATTTTGCGCTTTTCTTCTCTAAAGGTGGCTCTGTCAAACAACATGTTTGCCAACTTATACAAATCTAAGCATTTTTTTATAAGTCAACGGAAACATTAACTTTGTAAAAGAAAATACTGTAACGAAAAAAAAAAAACGTTACCCGTGTACTTACTGCATAATTTTTCAAAAAATTAACGGAAATATATTACCAAAGGTCTATGGATTGTGCACACAATCAATTGTTTTAAAACAACTAATACTTTTGTAGTAATTTTTTTTAAAATGGGCAACATTTTTGCTTAAATTTTTGTGACTTGCGGAAGGGCAAGTTTCAATTAAATCTATTTGGAAACTAAAAGTTGTAAAAAAAAATTAATGTGAACTAACATAGCCTAGGGTATTGCCAATTTGTGATGGAAAAAAAAAATAATAGTATTTTTCAATGTTGACTTTATACTCAGATGTCCACTTTTTTCCCATATCGATACACTGTGCGTCGAACCAAGGAAAATCTGGGTAGAATTCCCTTAGATCGTTCCTGTTTGCATTAAATTAATGTGACTAATATTATGAAATAATTTTTCTGTGTTCTATACGCACAAAGTAACAATATTTACAATATATGCAATTATAATTGTGTGTCAATTCTCAGGTCACTTTTGCCCTGATCAATTTTCTGCATTTGTATCATATTCTATGAATGAAACAATAGGTTTATGGTAACTGAAATATTACGCATTGGCTATCTCTCTGTCTTCAATAAATAAAGACAACTGACCGGAAATGTAATTTGCTTTTATTTATTTCAGTGGTGTCTGCTTTGGACGACTTGAAGAAAGAG
>JAEQML010082565.1:0-10767 GCA_016904865.1 Pissodes strobi | reverse complement strand
TTCTATAGGGTAGCACAAAAACGTTCGGATGGTTGTTAGTCGTGACATTGCCTCCCTCTTAAACCTGATCGTCCCGATCAGATACTGCATGTCCGTGGTATGCTTTCAGTCTGTCGAGGTGAACAATTTTCAGTTTGCTTCTGGGACTACGCTGAATTCTATACACAACGTCATTAATTCTTTTGATGACTGTATAGGGTCCTTCCCATACTGGCGTTATCTTGGGAGATCTTCCTTTCTTCCTTTGCGGATTATATAACCAGACTTTTTTATTCATCTGAAATCCCATAGAATTAGCTTTGAGATCATATCGTGTCTTCATTCGGTCACTGGCTTTCTCCGTGTTTTCTCTGACTAATTCATGGATGTATAGTAACTTTTCCTTAAGGGAGTCCGCGTAGTCTTGAATTTCCATATCCTGGTTGTCTGGCGTTCCGAATAATAGGTCGCAGGGTAAGCGGAGTTCTCTTCCAAATAAAACCATGGCTGGTGTTAGTCCTGTCGTGTCATGGACTGCTGATCGATAGGCCATTAAAAATAGTGGTATGTGTTGGTCCCAATCCTTCTGATGTTCATCTACGACCTTTGACAAATGTTCTTCAATGGTCTTGTTAAACCTTTCAACCATGCCGTCTGATTGTGGATGTAAGGCGGTAGTCCGTGTTTTATGGATGTTGAGTAAATCACAGACTTTCTGGAAAACCTTGGATTCGAAGTTGCGTCCTTGATCTGAGTGCAGCTCTAACGGAACACCAAATCTGCTGAATAGGTTATTCACAAGGACCTCTGCTATGGTAACAGCTTCTTGATTGGGGATTGCAAAGACTTCAGGCCATTTACTGAAGTAGTCAATTGCCACTAAAATGTACTTGTTACCATTATTTGTTTCTGGAAAAGGGCCAGCTACGTCAATGGCGATACGTTCAAACGGCAGGCCCACATTATACTGTTTCATTTTGCCCCTAGATCTTGTTTTGGGTCCTTGGCTTGCGGCACAGGTTGAGCACTGCCGACACCACGATTTCACATCTTGGCAGTAGTTGACCCAGTAAAATCTGTCTCGAATCTTGTCAATCGTTTTGTTCACTCCGAGATGAGCACCAGACTTTCCATTATGAACTTCTTCCAGAACTTCCGATATCTTCCTCCTTGGTACCACTAACTGTGTCTTCACTACTTTTCCATCGGCGCTTTCCCAGGCTCGTTTAAGAAGTCCATTTTCCACCACCAGGGAGTCCCACTGAGCCCACAGAGTTTTAAAAGCAAGTCCTTTATTTGATATCTCGCTCCAGCTTGGTCTTGGTTGATGTTCTTCTTTAGCTGTTAGCAATAGTGCTATTTCACTATCTTCAAGCTGATCCTTTTTAAGTTGCTCTGTGGTCCACTGCTGATCAACCTCAAATTTCGTTTGCCTAATCCGAGTAATTCCTTCTCGTTGATCTACTCTTTGGCAATGCTTACAATTATCCGCGCATGGTCTTCTGGATAAAGCATCTGCATTATTATGCAATCTCCCTGCTCTGTGCTTAACCTTAAAATTATATTGTTGTAACTTTTCAAGCCACCTGGCTACCTGTCCTTCAGGTTGTTTCATATCCAAAAGCCATTTAAGTGCTGCATGATCAGTCCTTATCAGAAATTCTTGCCCATATAGATATTGATGGAAATGCTCAACAGACCGTACTATTGCCAAAAGCTCTTTTCGGGTTACACAGTAGTTACGTTCAGGTTTCGAAAGTGTTCGACTGTAGTATTCGATAACTCGCTCTTCCCCTGCTTGTACTTGCGATAAAACTGCTCCGATGCCGGTGTTACTTGCATCTGTGTCCAATACAAATTTACCCTTTTGTTCCGGATATCCCAATATTGGACTAGAACATAGAGCCGCTTTTAATTTCCTGAACGCAGAATCGCAGTTATGATCCCAGTTATAATTAGCTCGTTCTTCAGTGAGGTTATGTAGAGGTGCCGCTATATTTGCAAATCCTTCAACAAATCTTCTATAGTAAGTACATAGCCCAAGGAAGCTCCGCAGTTCATGTTTGTCGCGAGGACGAGGCCAGTCCTTGATTGCTGTAATCTTCCGTTGGTCGGTTTGGATTCCTTCTGATGACACAACATGCCCGAGAAATTCAACTTTTTGTTGAAAAAGAAAACATTTCTTTGCATTCAGTAAGAGCTGAGCATTCTTGATTCTAGTAAAAACTTCATGCAAGTTTTGTAGGTGCTCTTCGAAAGTTTTTACCATTACCATTATATCATCAAGATAGACCAGGCATGTCTTCCAAGTGAGGCCTCGTAGAACAACCTCCATAAGACGCTCAAAAGTAGCGGGGGCATTGCATAATCCGAAGGCATAACTTTAAACTGATATAAACCACTTCCGGTAGAAAAGGCAGTCTTTTCCTTATCTTGTTCGTCGATGCCTACTTGCCAGTAGCCGCTCTTTAAATCGAGTGTTGAGAACCAATGAGAACCTGCTAGTGTCGTCAACGTGTCATCAATCCTGGGAAGTGGATAGCTATCTTTCTTGGTGACGTCATTGAGCTTTCTATAGTCCACGCAGAATCTGGTAGTCCCATCTTTTTTGGTGACTAAGACAACAGGAGACGACCATGGGCTCGATGATTCTTCAATAATTCCATCGTCAAGCATCTTGTTGACTAATGTGGTAACCTCTTGCTGCTTCGTCACTGGTAGCCTCCGAGGATGCTGTCGTATGGGGTGAGCACTTCCAGTGTCGATTTTATGTTTTATGATGTTCGTTCTTCCAGTATTGCCATTTTTCCTTTCAAAGGCTGTGCTCTGCTCTTTGATAAATTGTGTAGCTCTCTTCAGTTCTTCGGAAGACAGATGTTGCCACGACTTATGGAAATGTTCTAGGACTTAGGTGATGTTGAGGGTGTTACTTCTGACTGCGTTTCGCAACTGGTTACCCATTGCACCGGCTCGCAAGTGGCTATTACATCTCCTTTATTGATTTTGATGGAATTGGATGAAATATTTGCTATCCTTATCGGTATTTCGCCGTCGGTTTTGACTAGTGCTTTGCCTACGAGGTGTTTGCAAGGCAAATCGTGGTGTTGGATAAGTCCGATGCAGCCTCCAAAATCCTTCTCCAATTTCCCAAAAATTATCTGCTCGGTATTTCCGCTTATTCTGACAGTACATGCCGCCACTACTTTAGTCGGTGTGCCATCGTCTGTTTTGTTAAGGATGAACTCTTCGGTGCCAAACTTCAGAAGATTAAGCTTGTTGTCAAAAGAGAATCCATGTTGACCGATGAGATCCATCCCCAAAATAAATTCGTCTTCGATGTCTGCGACTAACACTGTGTGGTGTAATTTAATTCGTCCCAGTTGAAGTTCGATATCCATTTCCCCAAGTACTTCAGCTGTCTCACCGGTAACTGTACGTAAAACTACATTCTTTGATATGGGTAGAACTTCTACTCTATTTACTCTGTTGGACCTCATCAAAGATACCGCCGCACCAGTGTCAACAGTAATTGTTATGGCTCTTCCGTTGATCTTTCCTGTAATTGTTAGACTGTCGGCGGCTTTTCCTAGGCTTTTTATGGAGACGATCCTGGGGGCTTTATCTTCTTTAGCCAACACCCGCCCCGCAATGTTGACTAATTGAAGTTTTCCTGATTTGACTTGGGGGCCCTAGCGTCTCTGGATGGAGATCTAGACCGTAGTTGTACTCGGCAGTCTCTTTTGAAATGTCCAGTTCTGCCACATCTATAGCACTGATTTGATGTATTTCGGTTACGTGGCCTATCTTCCATTGGCTCCCGGAATCTCGCCGTGGCCTGAAGAACTTCCGTTAATTTCTTCAAAATTTCACCCATCTCATTTAATTCACAGCTGTTTGTCGCCTTTTCTTCCTGGATGGATACGGCCCTGATTTTTGGCTTGGAGATGTTACAGGCCGCCTCGATTTCTAGGGTTCGACCCAAAGCTTCACTGCTGTTATCAAATTTGGCTAGGCGTAGCATTTTCTGAGTTTCTGGATCTCTGATACCATCCACGAAATATTGGGCAGCAAGTTCCTCTTGAAATTCCTCTGTCGCTCCCGGGTAGGCCAATTGAATGAGACGTCTAATGTCTGCCTCAAATTCTTGCAGGTTTTCACCAGGCTTCTGATGCCGAGACTTTACTTGTGCCTGATACAGTTGTCTTCTATGTTGGTCGCCAAATCGTCTCTCCAGGACAGCTACAAGTATGTCATATTTCCCCTGTTGGCTGATGGGAATTGTCTGCAGTAGTTCCAGGGCAGATCCACGAAGCGCTACCACTAGTGATGTAGCCATTTCTTCATTATTCCAACCGTTGGCAACAGCGGCGGCTTCAAATTACCTTTTGTACATTGTCCAGGAAGTTTGACCGTCATAGGGTGGAGGTTTAATATGTTGTCCTGTGGCGAATACCCTCTCGGTGGATCCTTGATTTTTTAGTCTGGAAACTTCTGCTTGTAGATTCTTCATTTCTTTCTGTACGTCTCCTACTTCTTTTTGTACAGTTACAACTTCTTTTTGTATATTGTTTACTTCTTTTTCAAATTTCTCATTTTGCCCGTCCAATATTTTCTGTAATTTTCCTTGCTCGCCTACAATTACATCCAGCATCCATTTCTGCAGCTGTTCCTGTTCTGCTTGCCTTCTACCTTCATCCTCTTCCCGTTGCGCTTGCCTTTTATCGTCTTGATCTTGAAAAATTTTCTGAAGCCTGTCCTGTTCTATTTGCCTTCTATCTTCTTGGTCTTGTAAAATTTTCTGAAGCCGGTCCTGTTCTGTTTGCCTTCTACGTTCATCCTGTTCCCGTTCCGCTTGTCTTTTATCTTCTTGATCTTGCAAAAGTTTCTGAAGCCGGTCCTGTTCTATTTGCTTTTTACGTTCTTCCTCTTCCCGATCCACTTGCCTTCTACGTTCATCCTCTTCCCGATCCGCTCGCCTCTCAGCATTTAAATTATCCATAAAATCGGCCAACATTTTATTTATTTGCTCCATTTCTGCCGCTTGTTGCCTCGTATTGACCATAGAATTTTATAAAATTTTCACAGAATCCACCAACCAAACGGTCTCGTTGACTTACTTGTACCCTTTTCTTTCCTCGAAAAATACTTCACAAGTCCGGTCCTTTCACAATCCAACTTCTGACACCAAATGTTACGTTTTTCCCGTGGGTTCTTAACAGAATTACAACTTTGCTATTTTCAACTAATACTCTCCTTATTCACTACCACTGTATACAAATTTAACACTCTAAACTACTCTTATAACTTTACTACTAATATCTATTCAACACTCAATGATTAACTGAACTGAACTGCTAACCGACTTAGGTCTGCTTATATATAATCTCAAATCTATCACGAATATTCGGGAAGTATTCCGAGGCCACTCTATATGATCTCGACGAAGCCATCGAGATAATTCCAGCTATCCCGAAACTTCGCGACGGGCCGGGCGATGATTCATACAGACAGAGAAGCGAGGGGCACGGCGGGGCGGCTAGTTCTATAGGGTAGCACAAAAACGTTCGGATGGTTGTTAGTCGTGACAATATCAAGTTAATATGTGCCTGTTAGTGTTGCTAATCTTTAAGTTTGCAAATATTGTGGTATCCAATTTGTTTTATTTGTGTGTTGCTACATTTAAGTCACTAATAAACACCTACAAAGGACTTACCACTCGAAAAACCAAATATTTTTTGTGCGTAAAGTGAAAAGATCGCGTTTCAAGAAAAGTGAGGTCAAGATGTTGCAGGCATGCTATAAATGCAAAAAAACAATGTGTTTTAAGGGAAGAGAAAGGCAACTTGTTCGGTTACCCGTGTGATTTCTGCAAGGAAATGATCTGTGGGGAATGTACTGAACTAATGGCACATGAAGTAAGAGTTGTTCCAAGCCCATCACGAGCTACGTTGTAGTTCTGTCCGGATTGCAAGGAAACTATTAAAAAAACTACCCCAAATGCAGCATAGAGTGGACAGTACTGAAACAGAACTAAGAGCAACTAAAGAACCAGGAGATGTCACGGCAAAAACTGTGGCGGCCCTTAAGATAGAGGTAGAGTCACTCAGGGGCTCGATGGAGCGAAGAAAAAAAGAAAATGAAGCGGCTAGGAAAGAGATAAGTGAAGTCAAGAACGGGGTAAATCAGGTCAACAAAAAAATTACCAGGAATTTGCTACGCCGATGCACTAAAGAAGCTTGAAAAACAAGTAGAGACAATCCAAATACCACAGACAGCAATCAAACCAACTCTAACTGAATTGAAAGAAAGGTAACTTATGCCACAAATGTTCTAATAGTTGGTGTTGAAGAACCCAAAAAGAACAGCCCACAAGAAAAAGCAATAGAAGATAGACAGAAAGTTACAATGTTGTTTTCAAAAATGAATATTGTTCTACTGGAAGCAGGGAAGTTGCTCAAACTTGGTAGAGAGGCTACAGACAGGAAAAGGCCTGAAGGTGATCCTTCCAATGAAAGAAGAAGCACTGCAAGCTCTGAAACGTAGAAAAGTACTTGAAGAAGAACAATCAGGAATGACCATATGACTAAACAGAGGCTCAAAGGAAATTCTTAAGAGATACTCTGACTGAGCTAGAGAAACAGAAAGCCGAAGGTAAAATCAATTTAATTATAAAATACATTGGTGGAACACCTAAAATCGTTGAAAGAATTGAAAAAAACTAAGTAAGTCTGGGGTGGTCGAAGTCATGTTTTGGTACTCCAATTTAAACTCATTTGTAAACAAGATTGAAGAATCGAAAGTGAGAGTTCTGCCTTCAGATCCCACATTCATATTGCTTACAGAAACCTGGTTGCGGGAGAGTATGTGTAGTGGCTTAATTAGCATACATGGGTACACAGTATATCGGCAGGACCGACCGAATCAGAAGGGTGGGGGTGTATGTATTTTAGTCAAGAACCAAATTGGTGGATACAATAGGTTTGTTCCAACCGACTAGAAAACCGTCATTTCTAGTTGTCAATTTCACTTTTGAAGGTGATAAATAACCTGTCATGTTGACAAACGAATTATGCTACTAGAAATTACCGTCCTATGTACGGTTTTCATGGTCAGTTGGAACAGACCTATTATAAACTGTAACATCGCTAAGGATCACGGATTCGAAGCACTGATAGATGCAATTTGGCTAGATATCCAAATAGGAGAAACGAAAATATCCCTTGCATGCATCTGTAGGCCGGGTGCTACAACCAGTGAGGAGGCCAATGCGCATATGATAAACAACATAAAGAGGGCCTACACTTCAAGGCACTCGACTTTCGTTGTGGGAGACTTCAACTACCCGAACATAAATTGGGAGAATCAAACAATTGTGCACCCGGATAAGATGACGCAGGTATTTCTAGACATGTATCATGAAACGAACGTGCATCAAATTGTAAATTTCCCAACAAGATACAGAAATAACCAGAGCTCAGTTTTGGACCTTTTTTAACTAACGACCCTAAGAGCATCTTCGATTTGTCCACAGTACCGCCAATTGGTCGAAGTGATCATGTTGTAATAAGGGTAAAAACCCAACTAAAAATTTCACTCAAACAAACCAGAAAATAACTAACACTGCCAACTAGGAGGAAATAAATAACTTCATATGACTCCAGCCAATAGGACAAGGGAGATCACTGTTTGAGAACTTCCAGTGTGTTATAAAAGGTGCAGTACAGCAATATATACCGGCCAAGTCTGTAAAAAATTATCAACAAAAAATATGGATAAATCAATATTTGTTTAGAAAAATAGACACAAAGCTTGGACTATGGGATAAATATAAAATAAACAAAACACCAGACAAATATCAAGCTTACATGATACAGAATAACAAGACTAAGCAAAAGTTGTTTGATGCCCGGAGGAAATATGAGAACGCCCTTGCAAATACTGATTCGCCAAAAAGACTGTTCAAATATATTAGCCGAAACTTATCAACCATAACTCTGAAAGATCCAACAACTCAGCAGTTTTTGAATAGTACAGTCTTGACAGAGAAATTTGCGGAGCAGTTCGACACAGCCTTTACAAGTAAAGCATACCCTATTCCAGCTTTACATGGGAATATATTGGAGAGATCAATTGACACAATTCAATTTACAAGTGACAAAGTAGAACAAGCTCTCAAATGTATGAAAAAAGACACCGGCCCAGGGCCTGACGAAATTCGAACAGTTTTACTACAAAACTGTAGCACCACAATTAGTCCTTTGCTTGCAGAAGTAATGCAGGAATGTATTGATCATTCGAAAATTCCAACACCCTGGCAATATTGAATCGTCACGCCACTGTATAAAAAGGTGATGGACACAGACCGGAAAATTATCGCCCTATTAATCTTACCTGTAACCCCCTAAAATGTATGGAGAAAATAATAGTAAAGGAACTAATATCTTTCTACCAGGAATTAAATCTCATGCCCTCAGCTCAACATGGATTTCTACCAAGACGTTCGACCACTACCAACCTTTTAGTGTCTCAGCAACTGGACAAACCACCATGACAATGGCCTACCAACAGATGTCATTTATCTAGACTACGAAAAAGCATTCGACAAAGTCCCACATAACCTACTATTAAAAAAACTTGAGCACTTTTGAGTTAGAGGAAAGTTGCTTGCCTTGATCAAAGATCTGCTAGAGGATATATTTTACCAAGTGAGAGTTAATGGAGAACTTTCTAGTCCCCATAGGGTGAGCAGTGGCGTGGTTCAGGGTTCGGTGATTGGTCCAGTGCTATTCATAATATACCTTTTTGACCTGGTTGATCATATCCAAACAACCATTAAAATGTTTGCAGATGATTGCAAAATATATGCAAACCCCACTATAAACGCAGATCTACTTCAGACCGATTTACAGACTATTGAAAAATGGTCAAAAACATGGGGTATGAAGTTGAATGTCACAAAATGTACAGTTCTAAGAATCGTCCCGAATAACCCAAATAAAGACTATATTCTAAACAGTTTTACATTGACATCAGTTAATGAACAAAACGATCTAGGAGTTTAAGTAACCACATACTTAAAATGGGAGACTTACATAACTAGAATAACCAAAAAAGCAAATTCCTTCATATATCTAATAAACCAAGCCTTTAGAGACTATTCCATAACAATGATATCTACCCTGTACAAAAGTTATATAAGACCCAAAATAGAATATGCTTTTACCGTATGGAATCCGTATTATATCAAGGAGAACAGCTTGAAAGGGTCCAGCGCAGAGTGACAAAAATTCCTTTAGACTTGAAACAGTTGACATATCCAGATAGACTACTAAAATTTCAATTAACATCTCTTAAAAAAAGGAGGCACGGGGGTGATTTGATTGAGACTTTCAAAATAACAACAGACATTTTCCACATAAGCTCAAATCTCCATCTTCGAGGACACTCCAAGAAGTTTGAAAAGGAGAGGCCAGCTAGACTGCCAAGGAAAAACTTCTTGGTGAACCGTATAGTGCATTCTTGGATCTCGCTACGTCAAGATACTGTGTGGGGTCCAAACACTATTATCTTCAAAAATCGGGTCGACAGAGAACTAAGGGAAGATTCACAGAGACTGATTCACTACAGTGCATGAGATAGAATTTTTATAAGTGTGATAATGTAACAACAGCTTCATCGGTTTTACAACCGCCTGCTATTGTATTCCAAATAATAATAATAAATACAAATTAAAAATATCTGGTGATGGTGATGGATTTTACCAAATTATCCCCCTAAATATGCAACAAAAAATGATAAAAATTATAGGTCCGTATTTAAAAAAAAATTACCTGATGATGGTTCTGAGAAATCGAAACGTTGAACTAGAACACTGACATTTTAGGATAGAGCGTTAAAAAGTGCCCCTAGAATACATATTATTTTTTTGATATTTCCAAAAATAGCGTCACAAAAAAAGTAAAATCAAAAATCGAAAATTTCGGTTTTTCTCGGATATCTCCGGAAGTACTCGAGATACATCAAGCTTCAAATTGTCAAAATATTGGGCACTAAATTGCGGAACTTTGCCCCAATTTAAACTTTGCTGTGTCTCTTACCGTTTACGAGATCCGAATATATTTGTATATACTTTATAACTATAGATCACAATGTTCTTAGATGCACTAGCAAACGACTCTTAAAAATGGCTTTGCTAATCGACACTAGCCCTTATAATAAACAAAGATACTGTTAACAATGATAGTTTGGTTCTAACCACAAGAACATTCCTGTTAATTCGTATATAATGATTATGGATCACATTTAGAGTTAAAGATTGATCAAAGCAAGAAGGCAGGATCATACCGTTGCACGAATTTAATATGGAGATCAGATGGCTGCAACACAGACTAAATAAATTTGATCTTACCATACACTAAAGTGCTTTTATAATTTTATTGTACATTAAACAACAAAGAATGTCATTAGACAGTTGATTTCCCGTATCTAATTCCATACTGTTGTTCAGTAGGTACGATATTTAGTCTAGACATGAGAAAGTTGGGAATTATGATATTTAATCTAGACATGAGACAGTCCGGAATTATACATTTAAAAACCTTTAGAGGCTTCTGTCTCTCATCCAGTTCATTGAATATTATGTTATAGGTTATATCGATAACACATAAGATCACCCATTTATATAGAAACATCCAGCTCAAGAATTAAGGGAATATAACGTTAAATATTGGGATTTTTTTGCTTCTGGGAGGTTTAATTGGTCAATAATGTCAATTTCATCTTTAACTC
>JAEQML010082562.1:0-10768 GCA_016904865.1 Pissodes strobi | reverse complement strand
TTAATGCCATAACGCAGTCAAATTACAATACCATACGTATTCATTTACCAATGTTGATAATGCCATCGTTATCCGAATGACTTACCTTCTATAAGTTGGCTTATTCGTTCCAACATTCGAACCTAGACTAAATCTGCTCGTCTGCGCCTTGATCAATCGGTTATGCAACTCCGCATTACAGTTTTCCAACTCGCTAATTTTCAATTCCAAGATATTTTTCTGTTTATGCAACGTGGCCACCTGCTCGCTATACTTCTCCGTCACTTGAGACAAACTGGTTTGGATGCCGTTCAGCTGACTTCTGAGTTCCTGTTCTTTTTGGCTCACTTTGCCGAGATCTTGTTCTAGAGCTTGCTTTTCCTGGGATATAATTAAATTATCTTGCTCGGCCTCACAACACCGCGATATAGCATTGTTCAATTCGGTTTTCAAGGCCTCCATTTGGTCTTGATGTTGTTGAGCGGTCTGCTGGATGTCTCTTTCCTTTTCTTTGAAAGAGGCGATAGTCTGTTCGTATGAACGGACTTCTGCCTTGACATCGACCAGTTCTTTCATCATGTTTTCGGCTTCAATCAGTTTATTCTCTACTTCCACCTTTTTAACAAAATCTCTAGCATATTCATCTTGAAGTAACCTAAAAAATATTTAGTTTATTTTAAGCGATTTAAGACAGCATTACATTCGATAATGATAGAATCAAAATAATTAAATACAAACATCACTACACTTTTAATTGTCTGTAATTTCGGCTGGAATATCTATCGAGCGTACCAATTCCGATTTTTTTTTAATTTTGAACCTAAATATTTGAATGAACTTAGAAAAACAAACAGTAATTTCCATAAAAAGTACAAAAGTTGGGTCTACAAAGATTTGGCTCAATATGCCTGATGAGTGCACTGCAGAAATGGTTCAAATAAGCAATAGTTCTTGGAAGTCTGATGTTTTCCCCTCGACTAAAATAATTCCTTTACGCAAGGGTGGTGACGTGAACGAACCATCAAACTTTAGACCGATTATAAGACTATTCTGAGCAAAATAATAGCACAAGTTATGCGATGTCATATTCCCAGATGAATGAGGGTGAAGTAGTATTGCTATAAATGTGTAATTTCAAAATTAGATCTATTTAGATTCATTTCTATGCCTAATTTGCTTTCTTGATAACATTGGTTTTTGACAATAGAGCTTTTTTGTTGAATGGAACAAAACAATGGTGCAAGATACCAATAAATACTAACCTCAAACTTTCTTGAGCAATTTTGACCTCCGAGTCACATTTCTCCTCTACCTCCTTCACTTTTTTTATAAAAACTTCTTCGGCATTTTTCAATTTCACAATGAGACTTTCCTCATATTCTCCTCTCAATTCCCTTTCCATTCGTTCTGATTGCTCCTCCAAGGTCTTTACCTTTAATTCATAAAATATAGATGTATGAGATAAATAAACACAATTTTAGATATATGTCGCATATCAGATCATTTATCGAAAGGAGTCGAGATCTTTCATAAATTTAGAATTATTTCCCTCAACGTGAAAATGTGATCGACTCCCGACACCAAATAAAATTAAACAAAGAGATCCTTTCGCGGCAGGGTGTTTAGCACAAAGTTATTTCATCCACAATATTATAATCTTGAGATACAGAAAGGCTTGAGAAGGTGAAATATTTCTAGGTTCTATAAGAGCAATTGTAACTATCGATTGTTCTTCTCTGCCAATGAAGGGAATGCGAATAAACGGTTTTAAAATCGGTTATTTTTCTTATGTTTTCTTTTGAAATATGAAATGATATCGTGGTCTCAAGGAAGTATTTAAGCCATATTATTGTTTGCATATTATAAATCTTCGCAGATGAACCTTTGATTTATTTGATAATGATTATAATGATAAATAGTCAAAATTTGATTAGTTAGCAAAAAATCTGACCTTTTCCTGGGCGGCTATGACTTGATTTTTGGCGTCAATAACCTGTTGCGCGTACGCCTGAGATTCTGTTAAGATTTTGTGTTTTTCCACCTCCAAGCGGTTGATCTTGTCCTGCATCTCCTTATCTTTGCCCACCATGTTCTCTTCGTAGTGCTTTTTAAACGCAGATAATTCGTCGACAATCTGCAATGCAACAATATTATATATGTCAGATTGTTTAAGTTCTGACTTTGTTCACTTAAAATTAAATTTAAGTTTAATTTAATAATGACGTACAAATTCCTATAAGCAGCAAAAACATAAACTTTAAGTTTTTTAATTACATAACGCCCAGTTTCTAATTTGTTACTATCTAATGGTGGCTTCCCACGGCCCGTGGTATCACAGGCCGGACCGCGCCAGCTTGGGCCAACACGCCGTGGGAAGGGTGCCGTCCGAGGTCGCCCGGAAAGATCCGTGATTGCGCGTCCGATCCGCCGCAAGTCGGTAACTTCAAAGGCGCGGCCTGGCTTGATCTGTCGCGACCTGTCGGTGTCTGTTTTTATCTGTGATTAGGGTTGATTTTTGTGGCCATTTTCCATTTTAATACGTTCTGCCAAGACCTATAGCTGGACGCCAAATGTTCCGATTTTCAATCAAGAATCAAATTTGCCGCAAAACAAAACGCCCATCGAAAAATGAAATTTAATTTTTAGTTCCAGCACAAATTTAAAAAATATTCTAATGATATTTCAATTTATGGAGTCCAATGTCCATTCCAGTATTCAACGCGGCCATTGAACGCATTTTTTCACTTTGCGAAAATGCATGGACAGACTCTAGAAACAGGCTTACAGTTGAGCATATTAAAAGTCACAAATAAAAGTTAATTTTACCCAGACCTGTAGAGAATTTTACAAGCACGCGCTTAGAATATACCATGCTAACTTAGGCAAAAAGCCAAAAAATACTATTTAAAAAAAAGCAATGGATTATATTTTTTAATTCTAACACAACAAAATGTTATTTTTTACATTACATAGGAATACATTTCCTTTGTAACATGTACTAGCATCTACAGCTCACTACAAAACAAGGTCACGAATCGGCCCGAACGAGTTTCGAAGTCAATCTTAACTTCACGCATGGCCCTCTGCTCGCTTCGCTCGCTCCAGGGCTCAATGAACCATAACTAACCCAAATTTAGAAAAAAAACAAATATAACCTTAATATATATTTTTTAAAAAACCACCGACGGGAATCGAACGCAGGACGCCATAATCGGAAACCCAGAACCCTATAGACCACGAAACCGCTTAGAGCCTTTCCGCTAGACCGTATAGACAAGGGTAAAAAGTAACGAAACTCGTTCGGGCCGACTAGTGATCTTGTTTTGTAGTGAGCTGTCGATTGCTATTGTAATATGTTATCTAGAATTAGGAGTACTAAGAAGTCGCCTTTTAGTTGTTTTTTAATGTTATGATTGTTATGTTTTCATGTTACATATTATGTAGGTATCTATAAGTACATACTAGGTATATTCTATTCTATATTTGGTTATTTTAAACCTACTGACAAACAGTCAACCTATCGAAAAGTAAAATGCCGAGTTTCACGCGACATTTTTAAACGGAACCCTATCTTCAAACTCTTGAAGAACAGGCTCATACAGGCCATGGGAAGACCTCACGCACGGCCAAGCCCGATCCGTGCTTACCTGTGCTTGTCCGCCGCGCGGGTCTGGCCTGTTCTAAGACAGGCCGTGGGAAGCCACTTTAATATAGAGGATATAAAACATAGGAAAAGATTTAGTAAGGCATGTAATACGTACATATTTTCGAACTTTAATAGATTCCGAAGAACTTTTGATTGGACATGATTGTGGAATGTGTCAGGTCTTGACGTTGTTTCATACTTATATTCAATGGATCAGATCAAATTATCTTATGTTTATCGGTTATGTTTGGGTAGTATATTTGATTGGATGTACTGGATGGTATATTTTTTTCTTTTTTTCTGGTACATATAGGTGTTTACAGACCCCCCTTTTGTCACAACGAAATTTATCTATTTATTTATTTATTAACGGAATCCATTTACATTGTAGTTATTAAAATATACATACAAAATATAATAAATTACATTCAAATTACGTAAAAAGTATCACATATCACAAAACAAAATCACAGTAACTAACACACAGCCAAAAACTACTTACAAGGGAACAATTGGGTTGAGGATAGAATATTTTACAAAATTTGTTTCAGTTTGTTTGTTCTTAAAGCTACCAAATTTAGAGTCAAACAAATTTATTTATCCCAGCAGGCCCTAAGCCCTGCGAACCAGTCGTGTAGTTGGTTCATTCATGCCATAGTTAGTGTGGTGAAATGGTACTATAAAAGTTTCTAAGAGGACCCCATGATTGACCCGATCAAAAGCTTTAGAGAAATCTGTATAAATCGAGTCAACCTGAGAACCCCTCTCCAAACTATTGTATATGTGATTAACATATAAAACCAAATTGACATCAGCTGATCTTCCTTTCACAAATCCAAATTGTTCCAGATTAAAAACAGTTCTAAAATTCCATGCTATTTTCCTACCAACATTAATCCAGTAATTTTGGTAACTCTGATTGGTTACAAACCGCACGATAGTTGGTCATATCACTTCTATTCCCAGATTTAAAAATCGGTTTTAAAAAGCTTTTCTTCCAAGGGGCCGGAAAACAATCCGAACTAAGAGAATAGGTAAAAATAATCCATATGGGTCTCGTAACTGTACACAAACATTGTTTAAGAAAAAATGCTGGGATTCCGTCTGGTCCAGAACACATCCTATTCTTAGAGAAAACAATAACATCATATACTTCTGTTACTGACAATGATACAGCACTTAAACAAATTGAATTTTCAAAATTAAAAGAAGGTACAGTATTGTTGTTCATCTGAGTATACCAAAGAAAAGCACTCAGCAAACATATTTGCAGTGTCCTTAGCATTCAAGCTAACCTTGCCATTATAGGTCATTCTAGAAGGAATATTAAATGTCCCTCTTTTACTTTGGATAAATGACCAAAAATACTTTGGATCCGCAGAAAGGTTGCTCTCCACTCTATTGATGTACTGTTCATAACAAGCATCTCTCAAAACTTCACACTGATGTCTTAAGGACATAAAATGCTCATAATCCACCTGCAACCCACTAATTTTAAACTTCTTATGTATTTGTTTTTTCTGTATAATCAAATGGCGAAGTTCAGAAGATAACCAAGAGGTAAAAGTAGAAGTTTTATATTTCTTTAGAGGGATAAATTGTTCTATTAAAGAGTATATAATATCATAAAATAAAGTTACAATTTCATTAGTTGTTTTATTACTAAACAAAGCATCCCAATCTATGCTAGCCAAATGATAATTAATTGAAAGAAA
The DNA here is from genome assembly GCA_016904865.1 of Pissodes strobi. NCBI lineage: Eukaryota > Metazoa > Arthropoda > Insecta > Coleoptera > Curculionidae > Pissodes > Pissodes strobi. Next base: position 5,428 of record JAEQML010082562.1, on the reverse strand, counting down.
ATCACCATTTTTAAAATCATTAAAATATTCTTCATAATTCATTACCTCACAGTCTTCCTCACAATAAATGTCAAAGCTAATAGCTGTGTGATGTAAGCTATTTTCAAAAATTGTTTCTACAGCAGGTCTTACCTCAATAGAGTTTAAACTAGTAAATACCAGATCCAAAAGAACTCCATTGTTATTCAAAACCATATTTTTTTGAGAAAAAAATTGTGGAAACTAAAATAGTTGGCAATAATATTTACCAAGTCATTATGCTCATAATCAGCAGTTAGACCAAGATCATCATTACCCCATCTAACCTGAGGCAAGTTATAATCTCCTGCCAAGACAAACAAACTATCAGAATACTCATCAACTACATAATCTAGAGAATCACAATGTGCTACATAAGCATGGTAAGGCGATGGAGATGGTATATAAACACAGCCAACAACAAAAGATTGATTTTTTACACTGAATGTTAAGTAAACCTGATAAATATCAGCTTCAACAGAGGGAATAATAATTTTTGTGTGAATAAATGTTTTTTTAGCTGCGATCGGTCACCCCCACGCACTTTTAAGGTATTTAAGCCTGACTCACGGTCACCTATATAAGTCATAATTTGAGACTCCAACTTCGGCATCAGAAAAGTCAGATGTTAACCAAGTTTCTGCTATCATAATAATGTCATAACAGCAACAACTCAATGCTTGTTGAAAACTTTTTATTTTTGTTCTCATACCACCTGTATTAATATAGTAAACAGAAATGCTTGGATGAGAAGAGCCGTTTATTAAACTATGGTTTGATTGCCCCGGTCTCTTTGAAAATTTTCAGGCTTACATTATTTTTAACATTGTTATTTGGTTTGTGGTGTGATACTTGAACACATTATAAAATTGTATTGCAAGTGTATTGTATTTGTAAATATGATAATTTGTAATAATAATGATAAATGTAAAATTATACCGCCTGCTGAAGACCGTCCCCTATTCTGACCGCACGGCCCTATTAAAACTCAGAGCCAAACCCAACAATATCACAGGTGTACGCACCAACAACGGAGTCAGCGAACCAAGACGTGGAACAGTTTTATGATGGGATCAAAGAATTACTGAAACTGAGTATGAAACATGATGTTAACATAATTATGGGGGACTTTAACGCCAAGATTGGAAACGGGGCGGCGGTTTTGAGGACATAGTTGGGCCATATGCATTTGGTATAAGGAACGAAGAGGTGACTTAGTCACAAATACATGGTTTCAACTACACCCTCGTGTATTATACTTGGAAATCTCCAGCAGACTCAACACAGAATATCGTACGGAATCAAATAGATTTCATTCTCATCAACAGTAGATTCAACTCAACTGTAAACAGAGCTTGCACATGTTCTGGAGCACACGTGCCTTCTGATCATGTTCTTTTGATGATAGCCACTCTAAAGATCGTCTTATCAAATACAAAAAGCCAACAACACAAGGAAAATTAGCATTGGACAGACTGAAGGATCCAAAAATTTAATCTGAAATCAAGGGTGAAATAAATACAGGAATTCAAATGCTAACACCAAATATTGAAAAAGATCTAACCCAGTCTTGGACAGAGATAACAGAGATTGTAACGAACGCTATGCAGAACAGACTGGGATATAGGGCAAGAGGCGCAAAGCAGAAATGGATGACTGATGAGATTCTGCCGTCGATGGATGAACGCCGAAGGCACTAGAATGACGCAGTCCACAGCACCTATAGAAATATTCATAAATTAATAGCAAAGAACGACTGGCTCAGACGCGAATGCACTGAAATAGAGCAATTGCAAAGACAACATCAAAATTTGCACAAAAAACTGAAAGGGACTGCTGAAATATACAGAAAAAAAGGGAAACCAAGTTTGATAGTAAATCAGGACAACAGGATAGGATGTTTGGGAAAAATAAATCGAAGAACTTTTTTACGACAATAGCCACCAAGAGAAACTGAGTTAAGTGATTGTTTCACTGGCCCATCAATTACCAAAGAAGATATTGAAAAACTATCTGTAACTTAAAAAACAACAAAGCAGCTGGTCCGGACAGAGTCCCGGCAGATACTCAAACTTCTGGATGAAAGAGGGATCGCAACACTGCATAAAATTTTTAACATCATTTACGACACGGATCACTACCCGGAACAATGGTTATGCTCGACTTTTGTCCCCTTACCCAAGAAATCCAATGCAAGAAAATGCGAGGACCATAGACTCATCAGCTTAATGAGTCATACTCTAAAAAAATTTCTAAAAATAATACACCAAAGATTACACAGAAAATGCGAGAGAGAGAGACACAAGCGACTCACAATTTGGATTTCGACAAGAGTTAGGTACCGGGTGTTTCACTATAAATGGAACCTCCCTTTAACTTTTTCATTTGACGTTTTAGAAAAAAACGTCAAATACAAAAAATAAAGGGTATGATGTGAAGTTTTTTGTGGCATAGCACAGTTGTATACAGGGTGTTCCACAAATGCGGAATTAAACAAAGTTTTATTTTTTTAAATGGAACACCCTATATATTATTGCATATTTGGATTTTGCGGAGAATTCTAGACATATTTCATAAATAATGTCCTATACCTATCTGTTACTGTTTTTGAAATATTGACAGTTGAAAATCGACCATTTACCAAGTTTGACAGCCTGTAAAATCTAAACGGCTAAAGATAAAGCAAAATGGTTTGAACTTTCCTATCTTGTTTTTTCATAAGCTATGGTTTGACATTAATTTTTTATTTAACCAGAGGTTAAGAAATTCCGGTTAAATTTAACCTCTGGTTAAATCTAAAATTAGTGTTGAACGATAGCATAGGAAAGTGCAAACCATTTTGCTCTATCTTTAGCCGTTTAGATTTTACAGGCTGTCAAACTTGGTAAATGGTCGATTTTCAACTGTCAATATTTCAAAAACAGTAACAGATAGGTATAGAACATTATTTATGAAATATGTCTAGAATTCTCCACAAAATCCAAATATGCAATAATATATAGGGTGTTCTATTTAAAAAAAATAAACTTTATTTAATCCCGCATTTGTGGAACACCCTGTATACAACTGTGCTATGCCACAAAAAAACTTCACATCATACCCTTTATTTTTTGTATTTAACGTTTTTTTTTCTAAAACGTCAATTCAAAAAGTTAAAGGGGGGTTCCATTTATAGTGAAACACCCGGTACAAGAGACGCGATAGTCGCGACACAGATGCTCGTCTAAAACTGCTACGATCAGAGAAAAGACGTGTGTCTATGCTTCATAGACTACGAAAAAGCTTCGATCGAGTGCAACACCAGAAACTGATGCAGCTCCTCTTGAGGCTTGACATAGACCAGAAAGACATCGGGTGCATCGAAAACCTATCAAGTGAAACTAGAAAATGCGGTGTCCAACATTATACAAATTAAAAGAGGAGTGAGGCAGGGGTGCGTGCTGTCCACTCTTATTCAACCTCTATTCAGAGACAATTTTTCAAGAGACCTTGGAAGACGCAGAAATGGGAATTAAAGTTAATGGAGTATGGATCAACAGCATCCTTTATGCCGATGACGCGGTCTCGATAGCCGATAATATAGACGATCTACAGCAAATGGTAAATATGGTGGGAGAACACAGTAAATCTATGGGTCTAAACATCAATACCAAAAAGACGAAATTAATGGTCATCTCCAGAAACCTAAATGCATCCGCAAACTTCGGACTGACATTTGGGGCAGCGCCCATTGAAAGAGTAGACAAATTCAAATACCTGGGAACATGGCCCTTCGAAGACTGGACATCCGACAAAGAAATAAAAAGCCGTATTGAGCAAGCCCGACAAGCATTCCTGAGGTTTAGAAGTGTGCTTACCTGTTCGGGCTTTGATATCCACCCGAGGATAAGGTTCATAGAATGCTACGTTTGGTCGGTGCTTCCCTAGGTGTGGAAGGTTGGACCCTGAAGATGAGTAGTATCAACAAACTGGAGGCCTTCGAGATGTGGCTGTATCGCAGAATTCTCAAAATACCATGGACAGCGAGAGCGATAAACGAGGAAGTTTTTAGGCGTGTGGACAGAGAACGTGAGCTATTCAATGCAGTCGAGAAAAAAAGAACAGCCTATTTGGGACATATCATGCGTAGCGAAAGTACTATAGGTTCCTACAGTTGATAATCGAAGGCAAGATTGAGGGCAGAAGATGAATAGGGAGGAAGAAGATGCCTTGGCTTGAAACATACGAACGCAAACATCCATTAGTGGATATACATCTGAAGAAGAAGAAGAAAATTATACCATACAATATTTTGATTGAAAATAAGAAAATATATATATTTGCCTCATCTTTATAAGCACACAACTGAAGTGAAACTTCTGAAAGAGATACTAGGAATTGTGTTTTTTTAAAGGTTTTTTTTCAACTTTTGCCCCGGTCTCGACACTTTGAAATTTTTTTTTTCCTTTTGTTGTTCGCTTCTTTTTTCGTCGAAAACCGCGTTTCTCTAATTTTTTTATAATTATTTTTTTTTTATTTCCTTTTATAATACTTTTATTAACTTTCCGAACAGTTTTTTTTATTCTTTTTTTCTTATTTAATACTACTAAATAATACTTTCTCTAACTTTTTTATAATTATTTTTTTTTATTTCCTTTTATAATACTTTTATTAACTTTCCGAACAATGTTTTTTATTTTTTTTTCTTATTTGGTTTTATAATACTTTTATTACCTTTCCGAACAATCTCTTGCTTTTTTTATTTCTTTTCTTATTTCGTTTTATAATACTTTTATTAACTTTCCGAACATTTTTTACGTTTTTTTCAATTTTTTCCCATTTTTTCAAAAATGTTTGTTTTTTTAGTAAGGCATTTTTTTTTCTTCCCATTTTTGCCATCGTCAACCTCGTAGCTGAACTCTTTCGCCTTTTTTTCGTCGAAAACCGCGTTTCTCTAACTTTTTTTAAATTATTTCCTTTTCTTATTTCGTTTTATACTACTTTTATTAACTTTCCGAACAATTGTTGACGTTTTTTCAATTTTTCCTATTTTTTCGAAATTTTTTGGGTATTCGGGGTCCAGTTTTCGTCCAGGATCCTCTTTTTTCCCCCGGCTACATGTTAAGAAAATTTCAGCCCAGCTATACCGGAACATGCATTAAAGGGGCATTTCACTTTGATAACCGTTTCAACTTTGATAAACGTTTCACTTTGATTAGCGTTTCATTCTTTTCTCCCTCGCGAAACAAGTTTCACTTTTTTATTGTTATTTAAATGGCTCTAGCTAAAATTACAGCTGTTCTATGGCATAATAACGCTTATATCGCACTTATAATGTAATAGGTATTTACATCATAAGTGGAATATGAGGATTATTAAAACCACGTCGCAGCAATCCCAAGAGTGTTATACATATGGGATACTACCCATA
>JAEQML010082561.1:0-10769 GCA_016904865.1 Pissodes strobi | reverse complement strand
GTCTTCTTTTTTAGCCAGTTGAGGGTCTTTTCTTCATTGTACTTAAAAGCGTTAAGTTCTTCATCACCCTGAAATCAAACATATGAGTTTGAAAAATTCAAGTGAAATCCATTAATTTTCATTTTCATTTCAGTCTATTATTGAAAAATCCTACGAGAGGATTCCGTTCTAACGTCAAAAACGGCTGAGGATAAGTGCTTTCATTTGACCCTTTTGAAGAAAATCTTTATATTGGAACTGGCAATATAATTTTTCTATAAAATTACCAAAGTCGCAAAAATACGCGTCATTGTTGTTTGTATCGCTATCATCTTCATTAATAATGAACAACATAACTCCATCTGTTAAGAGTAGACTTGGCTTTTCAGTATGTTTTACACGATTTCTGTGCAATTTGTGATAGCGTTTCATTCAACATATTCAAAATGTGTTTTAGTGTTTTACTGTCAAAGGATTCAATTTTTCATGGGTACAAAGGATCAACGAAAGATAAATAGCGGAATTAAATAAAATAAAAAAATAAAATAAAGCCTTAAAACCAAATTGAAAATAAGGACAAACACGGAGGATTTAAAAATAAAAGGTGTGAAGTTAAATGAAATAATACAGGAACGAGTCAAATTCGAGGTAAAACTTTTAAAAACTAAATGCAAAATTAAGTCAAAAGAGATGAATTAAAATATACACGCATATTAAGTCTCTCTCTAAAATACTCCGCAACCGGATACCTATAAGTATCTCTTGAGCTGTTGAGTAGATGGTTAAACAATTTTTTGCATTGTAAATAAATGATTTTTCTATCTCATTAGTAGTTGAAATTGGTAAAGGAATACTCCGAGTTTGTCATGTGTTGCAAGAGCCCTCTGTCATATTATGCTAAGCGATGCACTCTCCAAAATGAATAAGCATTAAAATGTCGTTATTTTTTCTCGCAGAAAAATAGATATACAGGATTCTCTATTTGAAATCCTATACATATTGCATTTAAATGTAACAAGTAGCTATATTGAATATCAAATAATTACTATCACACCATGCCTTAACCTTGTCCAAATGCTGACAAAACTTAACTGATCTAGATATTCGCTTCGGGTAAGGTGTCTCTCAATATCGACCTTTTAAGCCATTTATTTACAGTAATATAAAATTCACTCAAGAACAGGCTCATGAGGAATACCACAGGTATACCTCGATTGATTTAGAACCAACAAATGTCACGCTTTGCGATTCCTGTGAACTAATTTAGCGAGGTATCCCGAAATCCACAGAGATCAAAATCTTGCAGAGGTAACCTATGAACGGCAATCAAATGTTTAGTCAACTCGCAGAAATCTGCCGCTCCTCCATTGGGACTGAAATCAAGGTACTTTAAGAATGCGATCATGACAGCTAAACAAATTACAGTTTAAGCTTTTATGCCTAAGAAAAGATAATGACATAACTTTCCCTTTTACAATGTTTCATCTATTTTTGATAACGTGGGCAAAAGCGTATTCAGTCTAAAAAGATCGACTTCTTTTATGGACAGGAAACAGAAATGAAATAACTTTTTTTAAGCATATCGGAAACTGGCCATGAGCAAAAGACTTATTTATACACTCAACTAATGAATTCAAAGCCGCATTATTCAATCCACAAAATATTTTCGCAGCCTTATGAATCCAACTAGAAGAGTTTTTTGTACCTAAAAAGATTGACCTTAACTCGTATATAACAGTAAAATGGAAAAGGAAAATTTCTGATACTAGTTTGTCGCGGAGATACTTTGAAAGGTCACCTAGCTCCGGTGCCTGTCCCATCTCACAAGGCCTTACCTATGGCGCATTAATAGGTTTCGTTCTAGCAGCGATTTCAAACCAAAACCAAGCTATCCGGAGCTTGCGCATTGCAATATAAGCGACACTTAAATCGCTATGCGCAAACTCCCGATGGCTTGGATTTGGTTTGGTTTGGGTTTAAGTCGCTGCTAGAACAAACCTACTATTTATTATAGATGATTTTATACAGCTGTCCGAAACGACCTTTCATGTCACCGCGAGGAAATACTCGAACCGAACAACCTTTACGCCAAAACCTTTTTTGCAACACAAGCTACCACTTTTGACTCAATTCAGAAATAATCATTCTAGACGATGTCAATGCCCACAACACCAACTGTTTCAAACATCAAAACAAGACCGACAACCGCCCTCCTGGATCTTTTTCTAACCACCAACCCTGACCAGTACACAATTACAGTCGGTCCGCCATTGGGTATTTCCGACCATAAACTTATTACAACGGTGTGCGAATTGCCACTTCTACAGAAGGATCCACCATTGCCTCGGAAAATCTGGCATTACAATTCTGCAAACTGGGACGATCTAAGGGAGTTCTACTTAGAGTTTTCTTGGCTTGACGTCTGCTTTGGCACTGATGACCCGTCAGTCTGACAGAGGTTACGCAAGTAATCTCTTCAGGAATGGGAAGCATACATCCCAAATTCCATAAAGTTACCGTCAAAAGAAAAGCCCTGATTCGACAGAAGATTCGAAAGAGCTGTAGGTAGGCAACAGCAAGCCTATAAGTACTGGCAGCAAAATCAGACAGCTGAAAATCGCAATTATTTTGTCGAAGCGAGAAACGAATGCAAACGTGTGATCGACGAAACTAAGGAAACTTTGCAATGCTCCAGTGGCTCCAGGATTTTTTGGTCGGTAGCAAAGGCAGTAAGTAATAACTTTGCAAAAACGTCTCTCCCACCTTTGACGGTAGCATCACGGCGACTACAGCCAAGGAAAAAAGCAAACATGCTCGCCAAAATGTTTTCATCGCACTCTACCTTAGACGTCTCTCAAGGCAAGGCTCTCCCCACCATATCGAACATCAACACTATCATGGCAGAAGTCAAGTCACATTCGTAAAATACTTAAAGAACTAGATACTTAAAGGGCATCAGAACCGGACGAAATACCTGCTGTCGTGTTAAAGAACTGCGCCAACCAAAAAACGCCGGTTTTTTTTCCAGATTTTTTTCTCTGTCTTACCGAAAAGGGATATGCCCATCTTCTTGGAAAGTCGCTCGAGTGAAACCTGGGCAATTGAGAACTACGGAGACTCTCGAGCGATTGCGTTGGATATTTCGAATGCATTCGACAGAGTTTGGTATGACGGATTGCTCAACGGACTGCCAGCCTCTCCGCAGCTGGCTTCCCAGTTTCCTTAAGAACCGACCTCTGCACGTTGCAGTTGATGGACACATCTCAGACACACTCACCATTAACGCGGGCGAGCCTTAGGGCGCAATACTTTCACCAACTCTGTTCCTCATCTATATTAATAACCTGCTGACCGAAACGAATAATCCTGTTTACAGTTTTGCAGATGACCGTAGCCTTGTCTTCCAATTTAAATCAGAAAAACCTTTACCAGCGACTGAGACTTATCACCGCAGACAGGAGCACATTACAGCAAATAATCAAGTCCTAGAGAAAGTTCAAACGACAGAAATTCGGTCTAGTTCAATGCAGCAAAGACTCAAGGAGCCACGTTTACCAAGAGGGCCAATACGGCGGGCCCTGACATCATTACGGTAGGATCGTATCGGACTACTGGGTGTCTCAGTCAAAAGCAATATGTCCTGGCATGACCACGTTGCTAACATTGCAAAACCAGCCTCTCAGAAGCTTGTTGCACTATTTCGCAACAAAAAACTGTATACACCACAGCAGTTGCTCTACAAAGCGCAAATAAGACCGTGCTTAGAATATTGCTCACACATCTGGGGTGCCGCACCAAAGCAGGCCGGGATGAGGCGGGCCAAGTCCTGGGAACATCTACCTATCGTACACAGTTGAGTTGTGTTAAACTTCGCTCTGTTTAGTTGGCTTATTAATAGTGGATTAAATTTAGTAAATTTGGTGTATTTGTTGTCATCTTGTGTGTAAAAATGAGACATTTTCAAATTGAAATTCAGTTGTTTTATCATGCACGTGATAACTGTGGAAGAGTGAAAAATCCCGAGTTTTAATTGCCATTAATACAAATATTTCAAATAAATGGCCAATTTCTTATCAAAGATTTTTTGTGATAAAAAAGGAAAATACGAGCTGTTATCATTTTGTGGATATCGGCGTTATCGCTCAGGTATTTTAGACCATTGTTAAGACTTTACCACTATAAACGACGGCGATAACAATCAAGGAATTATTTGAATTAAGTTGAGTTAAGACCATTGTTGTACCATTTGGGGATCTTTCCCTGTAGTGTAGGTATTGAATAAATAAATAAATAAATATAGCAATAAGAAATGGAATGTTTCATTCAGAAGAGAGCTGTGCGTCTCATCAGCGACCCGGAATCTGGATAGACTGGAATACCGCAGACATGTGGCCGAGATGTCACTGTTTTAAAAATTATTTTTTACGGTAGATGTTCCCAGGATTTGGCCCGCCTTATCCCGCCCCAGGCAATGGCTGCCAGTCAGTGACGACAGACAGCAAGAGCGCACCAGTTCGTCGTACAACTAGAAACACCTAGAGCATCGCTTTACAAGGACTCCTTTGGCGCACTGCATCACTGTGGACCTCACTCCCAGGACATCTGTTTCTCCCTAATTACAACCTACAACTATTCAAGAACCTTGTCAATAAACATCTTCCCATACACACCGCTCGTCGAGCGCCTTAGGATCTCTCTTTAATGTGTGTGCCACTGCCATAAGAAAAGGATATTTCTACCTTGCCTTAAAAAAGTCTCTCCCCAATTGCTCCACTATTCAAAGCTTCAAAGGTGAGGTAATCAACAAATTTGAGGAAGACAACAAACAGAACATATTTGGTTTTCATTGCGACGTGTGCAACAAAGTTATATGTGAAAAGTGCACAAATGCCCAGGCCCAGGAAGTACGCGCAATTCCCAGTCAATCGAGAACATTAATATATCTGTGTCCCGATGGTTCATCTGAGTTCAAACAAAGGTCCAAAATGATGAAATTGATGGATTTGAGAAGATTAAGGTAAACGAACCACAACTTAAGCTTTGAAAATCACATAGACCATTTGTCAGACCGACTTTCTAAAACTATTTATTTATTGCGAAAGCTAAGGAAATTGGTCCCTTTTCCCGTACTTTTAAACTCTTATCATGGTCTATTTCATTCAGTAGCCTGTTAAGCCCATGCGGCCTGGGGACATTGTGCCCAGGCTGAGAGAGTCTTCAAATTACAGAGGAGAGGTCTTAGAATGATCTGTGGGATGGATTATCAAGCGGATGTAAAAACTAAATTTACTGACTTACAGATAATGACAATGCCATCAATATTTGTGTTTGAATGTTTATTATATGCATATAACTATCAAAATATGCTGCAAAGAAATAATGATCATCATAACCATGACACCAGACATAACAACCATATTAGACCAGAGTTTTTAAGATTACAAAAATCTAGACTATCTACAAACTATTTCTCTGTTCATTTCTTCAATAAATCGCCACTATATATTAAAGAGTTATCATTGTCAAAGTTTAAAAGCAAAATTAAGCAAATTTTGACTGAAAATGCCTTTCATGATAAAGGATATAAATAGCGCGCAGAATGCGTGTAGTCTTTTGTGAATTATTGAGTGCTGATTTGTAAAGAGCCATTAGTTGTAAAGTTACAAGAGTAGTTTAGTGTGTTTAATTGTATACAGTGATAGATACTAAAGAGAGTATTATTTTAAAATAGTAAAAGTTGTGCTTCTGTCAGAACCCACGGAAAAACGTAATGATATCAATGATAAAGAGTTGAGGCCTACAAGACTTTCTCTGATTGACAGTACCAGTGAAGCGAACAGTCTTTTTCTGGAGAATGATGAGAAGGTGTTGGCTACTAAATCCCCAAAACGGGATACCATATCTTAGATGGCTCTCAAAAAATGCAAAATAAACTTAATGTGCCATATTTTGACCAAGTTTTCTCATTACATTTCTAATTACAAGATATCCTGCTGAACGTTTTTCACTCAATGTCAGTATATGAATTTCAATCGAAGACACTCATATCACATCTGAAGCCTAGTTACTATATTAGTTTTTGTGTATCAAGACTCAGTCGATTGTAATTGCACCATCTCTTGATTTTTATCAGATCACTGGAAATTTTGTCTCTCAGAATTTCAGCACTTGCACTGTGCCATACAACTTAAGTGGCATCAGCAAAACATGAAAATTGACCATAAATACCATAATTATAATAAAAATAAAAGAGGCCCGAAAACAGAGCCCCGGAGAAACCCACAGTCTAGGCTAAGAGCTGAAGATCGGGTAGGAGAGGTTACAATAAATTGACTGTGACCACCCACGTAGTTACCAAACCAAGCCAAAGCCGTGCCTCTAAGCCATAATGTTCAAGCCTGGACAACAGTAGTCTGTTAGCTACACAGTCAAAGACCTTAGAAAAGTTACTGAAAACTGCTTCCACAGCCTCGCCCTTATTTATGCCACAGTAAACCCTCTCAAGAATATCAAAAATTGCATTATCAGTTCCTTTAAACCTTTGAAAATCAAATTGTTTTGGTGTGATGATGTTAAATCACTCAAGGTATCTTAAAACCCTTTGCTTAACCAGCTTCTCAAATAGCTTAAATAGAGTTGGCAAAAGAGAAATCGGACGAAAGTTTGAAAGATCGGGAAGAAAGGAATTTTAGACACTTACGAAACATTCCGCTACATCATGAGTAAATGCACTTGCCAGGAAGGAGAGAGCATTGTTGTGTAAAGCCAAAAGCACCCCCACAGAGATTCCATCTTCACCACAGGATTTTCCTTTTTTGATGTCCCACAAAGCTCCCTAACCTCATCCAAATAAATAGGATAGAAGTAAAAGGACCACAGAACAGAAACATCCCCAAGATGAAGTTAAACTCCGTGTTAAGGTACCTTCAAGACCACAATAAAATCTGTTAAGAATTTCAGGATGAATGCTAACCTCTTTATAGCCCCAATCAGGCTTATTCCTTAGTTCATTAACAATGACCCAGCTTTGTTTTTGCCTGCTGTTTTTAGATGCTTCAAGTCTATTATTGCAATAAGAAGTTTTAGCAATGTCAACAAGCCTTCAATAAATACTACAATACCTGGAACAATACTTGACAAACCTTGCGTCTTAACAAAACATTTTTTATGTAGAAAAGAGAACGAAGATTGGCTGCCCACTGTAAGCCAGGGCTTTCGAATATTTTTCTTTGATTTAATCTTCCGCATTGGAAAGGCGCGATTAAACGTGTCCAATACGATTGAATGAAACAAGGATAGCTGGTCGAAAGAATGACCTATACTACTCCAATTGACATTGGAACTTATTTGGTGAAAATAAGAAAATGCAGCCCTATTAAAAATTCTACCCCGTCGACAAAGAGTTCTGACCTCCAAACGAAATAGAGGTGCTACAAGAACTAGAAATTCTTGAGAATCAATCCGGGCAGAAATGTATAGATTGTGAGGTAAAAAATAACTCATTACAATCCTCTACTATTGATATGGGATTTGTTATTTCTATATTTTTGTCATTAATTATGCTTCTAATAGGTTTACTATCAATACATTGATTTGTTGCCTGCTTTATAGTATTCTCCAACTGTTTGATTCCGCATGTTTTCAGTTAGGTCGTTTTTATAAAAAGCAATTTTTGTTCTATTTATGAATTTAGTGAGCCGATTACGACATTCTTTGAATGCAGTCAAAGCCTCAGGGTTGGGGTGGATACAAATTGCCAATTTTTGAGATGCTCTCTATCAGGTTGGAGTGCTTGGACTGATGAATTTCAAAATCCAGTATCGTCCAACCACGCAAATAAAACAGTTTTCAATCAACCCTATTAAAACTAATATTTCGTAGAAATAAAACAATTAATCATGTCATGCTATTGTTAAATAATATATCAACTGGTATTATTAACTGGATTGTACTCGTAACACAATCAAAAAGTCTAATGGGGTTTCGTTAGCAACGGTTCATCCTCTCAACATTTATGATGTTTGTTTGGTTATATTTAACGTCGATATAATGTATTTCATTTTTGTACGATTCGAGCACCACCTGTAGTGTAATTGTGATGAATAATTAAATAAATCATAGCTAAAATGAACAAATTAATCCAGTTACCTTTCGATCTGCAATCATAGTCAAGTAGGTCAGTCCACTGGACTTGAGCAATCTTTCCGTTTCGGGATATTCTTCATCTCTTAAAAGTTGATCTAATGGTTGTGCATGGGTGGTGCAGTGTTTTCGTAAATATGGAAGCACTTCAAAAGTAATAAAAGAGGTATTAGGAAAATAATGTACACTCAACAACCTTGTCATAGAAGCTTAATATTGTGCTTGTTTCTCCTATCTATTATCATCCACATTCACATATATAGCACCTGAATATTGTTTTATTTTGACGTTTCGGGTTACTTCTTAGTACTAAGACCAAACAATTTATAATTTAAATTATGAAACTATGTGATGTGAATGTATGAGAATAAATAAGAAGATGGACAAATATACAATACTAAAACATATTTCAAATGGAGAATTATATTTAGAAACAACTTGACAAAGACCAAACTGGAGTAGCTAAATGACCACAATAATCAGGTGATTGATCCTCAGGATTAGATTATTAGAACAATAATATTAATAACAATGATCAAAATCAAACATAATGAAACGTGGCTTTTTGTCAAATGACTACACATCCCATAGGAAAAAAGCCAATGTAAAAAACGAACAAGAACAATAATAATAAATGAAACAGAAAGCCAAATCAGTTAGAGATCAAATAATAACAAAACACCCATAAAAATATATGAAAAATAATAATAACCATTACAAAATGTAATAAAATAAAAATTAATAATCCAAAACAAAATGAACAACATTTAAATTGATCTTCAAAATGAAGTGGTATCAAATGTGGTCCTGACATTTGCGGGTACAATAATTTTAGGAATAAAGAGGATAACAGAAGATTCGGTCAACTTGGGTATATAGATTTATTATATTTTTAAATATTTGTGTGTATTTATATCAGTTAGTAAACACCGCCTTGTTTGATCATGATGCTGTTGTCTGTGATGTCTCTGTCGCTGGTGTGCGATCTGACCATCGCTGTAATTATGGTAGAATTTTTAGTAGCAGAAATTATGATAGGTTTTATCAGCTGAGTTGTTCGGCTTGCTGGAATAGCGTCCGGGGTTTCCGGAACTCTATTAAGTCATTCTATGGACCTTGATCAACATATTTAATGATGCCTTTCCTGTTAAAAAAAATTAGGGAAAAGACAAGAAAGCCCGGGTTGACTGGGGAACTGAAAACGTTGGCAGCTAACTTACGTTCATTGCATCTCGTTAGGAAGTATACTAACAATCCTAATTTCTATAATCATTTCAATAAATACAGGAAACTTTATAGAATGTTGATAAAGCAAGCAAAAATAACTATTATAGAAATTGCATTCTAAAAGCGGGTAATAAACAAAAAAAAGCTGGTCGATAGTGAATGAATTTACAAAGCAAAATAGACCTTTTGAAGCAGTGGGTGATAAACAGCTATCACCAGACTCATTGAATGTCTTTTACTCTACTACACCGGAGAAACTTACCGAGGGTATCGTTCCGGTGGTCGACCCTCTTAAATATGTCCGGGTTGCGTAAATACATTCTTTACCACGATACAGATGGGTTGGTCTCTGTACCGCAGTAAACAATGGTGCCGAAATAACGCGCAAATCCCACATACATTTCTTACTACGCTGCAGATGTTTACACTATCTGTATCGTAGTAAATAATGTAAGCCTAGTAACTGCGCACTGCTCATCCCTTTGTTACTGCAGCATAACATATACAATTTCTATTATAGGTAGAACTAGTTTATATATATCTGTCATATGCACATTGCAAAACTATTTGATATATCGTTTCCTACATTTTCGAGGCTAAGGAATTCGATTATCATACTATTTTTTATAGAGGGTTGGGATGGATGTTAGTTTTTTTCTGTAAAACCTAAATGTGAAAGTACGGACGCCATTGGCAGCGGTTTTTTAGTGCCTTCCTCCTTTTATGTGATATCACTGGCCTCGTTAAACTTTCTGAATACCTACTACAGCAATTATTGTAGAAACAAGCGCTTGTCACTTTTTGATTACGTTTTCGTGAAGTAGCTAGACACATGAGACAACATTGAGGGAAATTATCCGACGAGAGTGGTAAGTAACAGTGCTGTACGTGTTATTGATATCTGGCCTATTATCAGAAGATTTAACAAATTAAGCTTTTACGTGGTATTCGAGGGTATTTAGAAGCTATGTGCTGAGTGTTCAACAACCATCTCCAAAATTTTTGGGTCACGTGGATTATACAAATCGACAAACTGGTGTCGGGGAATTTTAATGTGTTTCTTTCTGTTAAATATTCGTCTGCCATGATGACGTTGCGGAAGCCTTGGCCTCCGAATTCTTGATTTCGTAGGGTGTGACTTAAACATGAGTGTGTAGTTAGTTAGCTTCACTTTGTTCAGGGTTAAAAACGCATACTAAAGGTACAGTGCCAATTTTAGCAGCAGCAAACAAAATCGTCACACATGTATTCGTTTGGTCGCAAGATCCTCTGGAATCTCGAAATTTTGTGTGTTTGAAGAAAAATATTGAACAATAAATATCGATGATGTTGTAAGCAACGGATGATCAGCACGCCGTTATTTGACCTACAGTTTTTACTACATTACAGATAAACATCTGCAGCGTAGTAAGCAATGTATG
>JAEQML010082560.1:0-10769 GCA_016904865.1 Pissodes strobi | reverse complement strand
ATAGAAAAACGGTTTTCCAATAAAAATATTCAGAATAAAAATGAGAAAATTTTATAATGCTTCATGTTATACTTCATGTTATACAGAGTGGTTCACATAAATAACCTATTATAGATGTATCTCCAACTCCAGAACAACCGACTTTTTCAATTTCAGTGTCTTGTCTACATGAGTTGAAAAAATAATTTTAGAGATTGAATGTTGCCAGCCAGATCTATCTAAATCTGATATTTTAATGAAACGTTTGAATACCTATAGATACATTTTAGGTTTTAGTTCTTATTGACGTAAATTTGGTAGTGCAAAGCTTTTGTCGATGAGTGTAGTTTTGGTAGGGGTAGGGGCATAATTTACTAAACAAAATGGAGAAAACAATATTTTTTTGCAAAAAATAGTTATTTATTATACAAGGGAAAAAAGTATTAGATTTTAGCTCGAGGTTGTGTTACCTCCCGACGCGAAGCGGAGGGAGACAAAAAACCGAGAGCTAAAATCTAATATTTTTCCCGTGTATAATACACTATTTTTTTCTGTGACGGGAAAAATGACGATTTAATATTGAAAAAACATATTACTACAATATATTAAAGACAGAAAATTATCGATGTGAAATTTGAATTTTTAAACTGGTAGGCTGTTGTACTTATAGTGACAATAGACCCGCGTTGCTAAGGAAACCTTTAAAGTAATCAAATATCTGTCAATTTAATTCTGTGATTTGATTTATGTGTATATATGTAGGCGTATTCGGGAAAAAGTAGTCACTTTTTTCCTGGGGAAAAAGTAATTTCATAAAAGGGACGGGAAAAGTTTTCCGGTGCGGGCGCACGGGAAACGTTTTCCCGTTGCCTAATTTCAAGTCCTAAATTTGCAGTTATTTAGTTACAAAATAAGCATAAAGTATAATAAATTGGGTTAAAATTACACAGCGATTAATTAAATATATTTTAGCGTCAATAGTCTAATTTTTAAGTCAAATTATTTTATTTATTCTGACCTTACTTGTCACAAATACATTAAAACTAGCTGCCTATTCAATCACAAAAATGCATACAAACACATTTCCATAGCAACGCTTGATAAATATTAGATACCTGATACCTGAGTCTTGCTTGTCTTCCAAATTTGACTTTGCTTACATTTTAATTCAAAATGTATTGACATGATTTTGGATACATAAAATAATAATAATTTCATGTTTGTGCTTTGATTTCAGAGAGGCGTTATGAAAATATCGTTCATTACACGTCCACAGATTTTCCCGCGCTTGCACGACATCCGGTGTTCGGCTACGCCTCACACCAAAAACGGTGCGCGCACCGGAAAAGCCTAGTTTCCGGACTTGTAATGAAATATACTATTTACTAACCCAAACTGTCTCGACCTAACCAAAACTAATTCAAATGAAATAGAAATATGTAAATTCGAAAAGACAGTCGCCGCAAGAAATCGAATGCGAGCTAACCAATAATAACAGACCAGGTGATAGGGGCTTCAAAAATTGTATAGGCATTGACCAATTAGAAACACGAATGGCGTCAGTAACGTCACATTTGCGATGTTATTATTTATTATTCGGAAAATTTTCTTTCAGTAGTCTTTTTAAAACGTCTCTCTCTATACATAATATAGCTGCCAAATTCACATCTAAAATTACTCTATTATTCAAGTTCAAATACCGGATTCAGATTAAAAGTGAAAGTGACAGTCAGCTGGGGATTCAAATTACAATTTATTTTACCAATTTATAATTAGAAGTTTAAATTTAATTTTAATGACATAATGACTGCCATACAGGCTTATCACCTGCAAATATTGCGGAAGGGCACTTCCGAGGGCACTTCCGATGCAATATGTAAACCATACTAAATTATGTGATTTCGATTTAAATTTCAATTTAAACACAAAATTTAGTCACAATAGTAGGATTGATATACAGGGTGTTTTAGGTACGCAGTTTTTAAATTTGGAGAAGTGATTGTACATACATGGTGACTCGAATTTGAGTCTATATATGGAGAATTCAAAAACCGTAAGAGATACATTGGGTCAGTAACGTAAAATTAAGGCAAAATTGCGCATTTAGGTGCCTAACAATATTCCGATTACAAAGTTTTAAAATTACGACTATTTCCGGAGATATAAGTACGGAAAAAAACTGAAATATTGAAAAATCGTTTTATTTTTTTTACTGAGCTTTAATACTTAAAAAAGGATTTTAAATTGAATGACAATTCTGCATTGCTACTTTCTTTTTTTAAATACTAACTTCATTCTTTTTATCGTTTTTCAGATGATACTGACACGTTGCTAATTTGATCTTTTTTCTTTTTTTTTAAATTTTTATCTGTTTATTTAATTTTACTATTTCTTATTTTATTAAAAATAAAGGCTTCAATTTTCCACTTAGATAAAAAACCATAATAATTTTCTTTATAGAATATAAAAATTTCAAAGGTAACAAACTATTTAAAATTAGGCCAAAGGAAAATAGGTAATTTAAAAATAAAAATTAAAGTAAAATATTAAAAACACATATTCATATTAATAATGCCAATATCAGCTGCAAACGATGAAAAAATTAAAGTTCGTCTTTAAAAAACATATATGTGCCACCTTTATAAGCACATAACTGAAGTGAAACTTCTGAAAGAGGTATTAAGAATCGATTTATTATTTTTTTTAGTTTTGTTTTTTATTTCTTCAGCTTTTGCCCCCGGTTTCGACACTTTTTTAAATTTGTTTTTGCTTTTTTGCATTTTTTTCTTTTTCTGCATTTTTTACTTTTTCATAAGGCATTTTTTTTCTTTCCATTTTTAGCTCAACCCCTCCTTTTTTTCGCCTTAAACCGAATTTCTCTAACTTTTTTTTCGTTACTTTTATTAACTTTTCGAACGATTTTTTGCGTTTTTTTCAATATTTTTTCCACCCCCCACTGGTGACTTCGTGCAACGGGGTCATCGGCTGTTAGATTTTCGATCCGAGGCTCCGTTACAGAGATATCGGCAAAACTATTTTTTCCCCAAAATTCCCCCCTAAACTAGAGCCCTGGTTCTCCCCATATGGTCAAAATACACCTACCATAAAAAATTCGACCCCGTAGCTCTTCCCGTTCTCGAAATTAATTATTTTAGTTTTTCCTACTCCCCCCTCTCCTGACCGAACAGGGGCTGGGTACGGGGGTCCAGTTTTCGTCTAGGATCCTCATTTCATCCCGGCTACATGTCCTGAAAATTTCAGGCCCCTAGCTATACTGGAACATGCTTCATTAAAGTGTTTCACTTTGACTTCCGTTTCATTTGTTTTTAATTTTTTCGGACTTACCCTCGCTAAAGAAGTTTCACTTCAAAAAGAAAGTCGTTGATGACCTCTTGAAGACGAAACGTCGGATTCCAAGCCGGATACCACCATTCGATAGAGCGGAAAAAGAGGCAATGCAAAAGCACAATTCAATTTGAAATCCATTTTTAAATAAGCCCAGGAAAAAATAAAACGATTTTGATTTTTTTTCCGAATATGTCTGGAAATACTAAACGACATATTGTTAGGAAACTAAATGTGCTAGTTTGTCCTAATTTGGCCTACACTGTATCGCTTACGGTTTTCGAGATCCCCCTACATAGACTGGAATTCAAACCACCCTGTACATAAAAGATATTAAAACATTTCATACAATCATAGGTCCGGAAATTCCTCGGGAAATTCATCCTAAAAAAGTTACGAATCTCCGAGGCTTCAAAATAAGATTAATTTAAATAACTGTGTGAGACATAGTAAAGGACAGTAAGTCACGATATAACGACTATTAGTCATATCACATCACATGAGATTTTAGGGTCCGTATATTACGATTTATTTTTTTTTGGAAAATTAATGCTACAAACTGGAATTCAAATATTTTGAAAAGGTATAACCAATGAGAAACTTGAAAGGAGAGCTCAACTGTAGCTCAAATCTAACTCAGACTATTAAAGAGAATCTGTCAAGATAATAATATGTATAGGAAAAATATTGCAGCTCATAATATTGCTAAAAATAATAAACTATTTATAACCATAAACTCCAATGAAATAATTATAACAGCATACATAAAAACAAGTGATTAAGTGGCTCGTTAATAGACGAACTTGACAGACGGCAATGCTAATTACAATCTTGTTTTAACATGATTATTTAGATATGAAAGTTGTTTAAAAAACAAACTATAATTAATTAATTTGCTCTTGTATAAACAGTGCCCTCGACAGTACCTATCTCGTACTACTATATGAGAAATTATTTACTATAAAAAATAGTATGGTTCACGCAAATTCCCTTGGAATATTTTTCCTGATAATTAAAAACATATTTTCTTATTTATTAAATGTCAACAAACTGATGAGTGTATTATGAGGTTATCAGCAACTCTCGAGATAACTATGGCCGGCCTAGTTTCATGTTGAAGTTTAAATGATATATTTCCTATTAACCACGATGTTATTTCAGAATTAGCATTTATTTTCTTGCTAAGGCTGTGTTACATTTGAGATATTTCTAGAGAAGCGAGCATTTTAAATATCAGAAAAATAGTTTGGATATACAAAACAAATAAGTGTATGCATCACCCTTTTATTCTGGTAACACAGTAGCAATTTTATACCGGTAACTCCAAACCTTGTCATCTGAAATCACTGATACGAATAAGGCACCAACAAACACGTCCTCCTGTACCCCCTCTAAGATAATCACCTTATTTTATCTTCAACTATCCATTTTCGAGATGCATAATATGGTCAAACAGACAAAACATTTTATTTGTCACACTCTATAAAATCTGGCGGCTTTAGACTAATAAGCTTAATGAGTCACTCTTTGAACGTATTGCTTAAGATAGTCCTGAACCGGATACACTCAAAATGTGAAACAGTAGTTGGGAAATAACAGTTCGGCCTTGTGAATGGTTTTGGAACTCGAGAAGCTCTCTTTTGTGTGCAAACCTTGTTGTAAAGATGCTGGGAAGTTCAGAAACCAGTTCACGTGTGCTTTATAGATTTTGAAAATGCATTCGACAAGGTGAAGCATGCACGACAGGCTTTTTGAGATTCTTGAAACGGCCGGTATAGATGATAAAGATATAAGACTCTTACGAAATTTTTACTTACACCAAACTGCTACAGTAGAGGTCGACAATGGCTGTTTAGACCAAATACCTATTAGGCAGGGAGATAGACAGGGTTGTGTAGTATCGCCAATCCTTTTTAATGTATATTCAGAGGCAGTCTTTAGTGAGGCTTTGAGCGATCAGCCAGGCATTGTCATAGGAGGTCAAACAATAAATAATATCAGATACGCCGATGACACTGCTATAGTAGCGGAAAACATCGAAGCCCTACAAGTTACAAGTGCTACTCCAAAGACTAAATACTGCCTGTCATACCAACGGACTAAAAATAAATGTTTCAAAAATCAGCAGCAAAAACCCCATAGTGCCGATTCCAGTTACAGTAGACAATCAAACTATCGAGAGGGTAAGCCGAGGGGTAAGCAGTTATAAATACTTGGTATGCTGGATAAATGACTCATTTAATCCAGACCAGGAAATAAGGATTCGTATTGAAATGGCCTGAGCCTCGTTCATAAAACTGCGTCCCATTCTCACCAATAAAAAATTGAATTTGTTAATTGGAAAAAAGTTCCTGAAAAGCTATATATGGCCAGTTTTATTTTACGGGTGCGAGACATGGACATTAAAAGCAAACATGCTAAACAAATTAGAGGCTTTCGAGATGTGGGGTGGGCTTATCGCCGAATATTAAAAATTTCTTGGTTACAACGAATAACCAACGAAGAAGTCCTAAATCGTATGGGACAACATATTGGTCAGCTCATAAACATCATTAAATTAAAGTACGAAAACTTGAATACTTGGACATATTCTGCGAGGAGAACGCTGTTCACTATTACAACTCATTTTAAACGGTAAGATCCAAGGAAGACTAGGAATAGGAAGGAAGTCTTCGCTCAGAAATCTACGACAATGGACTGGACTGACTATTGAAGAGTTCATGCACGCCGCTCAAGATTGAGAAAGATATCGACAGACCGTCATGGAGTTTACCAACGTCTAAATTTTTAGTCATGCTCCAGAAGAAGAAGATAAAATCTTCTGCTTTAAATGCAAACAAATTATGTTTATTTTAAAATTTTATAATGTTGTGTTAAAAAAGTAACTAAACGTGAACAATTACCAAGAGTAAAATGTGCTATTAATTTTGCGGATGCGCGAAATCGTTGATAATAAAAGTTGTTTAGAAGTAAATATAAGGTTTGTTCTAGCAGCGATTTCAAACCAAAGCCATGCCATCCGGAGTTTGCGCATAGCGATTTAAGTGTCGCTTATATTGCAATGCGCAAACTCCGGATGGCTTGGCTTTGTTTAGAAATCGCTGCTAGAACAAACCTATTATATCTAAATATGTAAATCACGGCTTGTTATTCGACTCCAAAAAGCAAAAGCATTTTTTATTGTGGATTTATGAGGTGTCGATAAAGAAAGGATGTTCATCTTTAGATTTTCTTATTCAAAATTGTTATGAGGATTTATTGTGCACGTATACGAGGATTTATAAGGATTTCCTGCGGACGTGATTTCTTTAAAAATCCTAGAGGTTTATAATGATGTACCAAGGAAGCACGAGATTTAATTAGGATTTACTAAGGATTTAAAGAATATACTAGGGAGGTGCGGCTCACGCGCACTAAACTTATTTTATAAGCTCACAAGTTTAACTAAAACAAATCAGCACTAGCCAAAAATTAGTTGTTGGGGGTTTCAATGGCCGAGAAAATCGACTCTGAGCAGTAGTATTTTCGGGCCATATGAAGTGTGTAGGTGTGGAGTCTACGTCTTATGGTTTGCGAGGATATCCTTAAGCCACTTGCTGCTTGAAAGCTTCGGCAGTTTTTGGTGATAGTTTTTTAGATATAACTCTTTAAAGATCGGAAATCAGGCTTAAATTTCGAGCTAACTTTGAGAGCCATTTCTGACTAATCGGCTCCACCTAGCGGAGGTTTTCTTGCATCAGCGAAAACCTACTATATATCTCTTCCCCAGGGGTTCTATAACATTTTTCTCTAAATGGGAGTAAAAGCGCTAGAGCCAGAATCGTCCATGAAGTTTTAAGGAATAATAATATCGAGCGAATGGATTGGCCTTCAAGATCGCCAGATATGAATGTGATAGAACACATGTGGAATTGAATGAAAAGAAATATGAACGACGGTGGGCATGTTTTCAATAATTTGGATGAATTGGCAGATAAATACGAGATGAGTAGAACGCTATGCCCCAGGAGTTCCTTGCAAACTTGGTGAGTGGCATGCCAAGCAGGGTAGCAGAGTTCAATTGTTTATTGGTCCTGTTAGTTGTGTTGTATGTTATGTTTATTCTTATCAAAAATAAGGATTGGGATTTAAGAAATAATAATCTGTGTATTTATTGTTTTTAAAAATCCAATAAACCTTAAACCAGGACTCTTTTCCTTCTTTTTTGAACTTCAACTTGATTTTAAAACAAAGCAAATGCATAATGTTCTTTTGACGCCCAATCATTTACCCTATAGTTAAGATTTCCATGTTAGATACGTATTTGTTTATTGTTGGCCCCGTATAATGTGAGAACTGTAACCCTCCATAAACTGCTTGGGCCATAGAAAATCTGCATGAAATAGGCTTACCGAATCTGAAATGCTCGTAAAAATCCGTCACTTCGTTTTCGAGTTATAGCATTTTAAAAATGTTGATGCCACACTTTGATATTTAGTAGTGTATCTAAGGCCAAAGGGCTTAATCCAAAAAATGGCAAAAATGTCCAGAGATATTGATATTACTTTGGTAACAACCCATATTGTAATGACTAAAAAAAATTACTGCTGAAATGACACACACACAAACTTTTTGATTTTTTGCATGACTTTATTGAGCACCCCGTATATCATGATTATATCAATGCTACTGAACATTTATGGCATGTAGCTTAATCCTAAAAAAACGCGCTTTCAAAATCCGCAAACCATGCTCAAAAAACTTTATTTTTAAAAAAGTTACAGCAATTTGAAAATAAGGCTAAAATTTTAATGGACCGAACTTTATGTTAACCACTTTACTTCAGAGATTTGTCAATCACGTATTCTGGAATGGACTAGTGAAACTTCTGGGAAAAGAGCAGGCGTTGAGATGACCTAAAAAACCGAGGGCAATATCGTGACACTATTCTAACAAAAAAATTTTTGCAAAACGTTAGTTCTTTGCTCATTTTATCATACATGTCCATATTTAGGACTATGGATAAAATAATAGAGAATTATTTTTAAAACAAAAACCCCAAATTTTGACGAAATCAAAAGTCACATACAAACATTAGTATAATTACGTTTAAATCTCTTGATGTATAACTTTAAAAATTCAGGTACTAGTGAACCATTTGGAAGAATGTCTAAGGTTTATAGATAGATGATTAGCTGATTAGCTAAATGGTCCAAAAAAGCTGGAAAATACATCCACCGTGAGTTTATAAAATTTTGGAATAAATACAAGATCCGTCCACTGTGAGTTTATAAAATTTTGGAATAAACAAAAGATCGAAAACAGGGCACATCCTAACTTTAAAGAGTCGTTAAGAAGAGCAGTTGTTTAGTTGTCATCAAAAAATATTTAGTGGTTTTCTCATTACATCGGTACTTTCGTTAATAAATAACATTTGGCTGAAATTAAGTACTTAATAGTGTTTTATAATATGTAAGTTAGATTTCCTTGAAGAAAAATGGTGCTGAAGTGTAAAAAATACTGTATAGTAGATTTAAAAAAAATATAAACTATAATATATTTGAATATTAAAAATTCACAACTACGTCCATGGCCATAGGCCAATATTTTATTCCTCATAAACATTTTTTTCTAAAAAGCTCTGCTTCATTGCGTAAAATTACAAAAACTATTTCCGTAGTTTATTGAGTATTTGGCATAATTTTTATGTGGCCCATCACTCAGGATTCAGGATCCTATTTTTACCAGCAGTAGACTGAATTGGACATGGTGCAACTTAGATACTATAGAATTTTAGTTATAGAACTAGATACGTAGACACCGCCAATATTTTACTCCATAAAATATATTGAATGAACATTTTTAGAGTATATCGATAGATATACCCACAGACACATGAGCCAATAATTGATGTTCGCACTCATTTATTTCTGCAATAATAAAGGTAATTAAATCCCCAACATTCCTACACTGGACTAAATGCGGGCCAAGGTTATCTCCTACAACCCAAATTTCATGGTTCCCATTAAGACAATTGAGTCATCTCATATTAATTAGGTTTTTTTTTTACTTTTAAGGAAACCCTACAGAAAAATCACTTTTGCAACGAATGATTAAGCCATCTCACTGATCGTGTATAAAGAAAGCAAAAATTTTGTTAATATAACTATTTAATCACTGAAATGCGCCAAACAATTTCGACTACAAAAACATCAGTGGACTAGCAACCCAAATTAAATTAAGTCAATTTTCCAATTCAAGAGTATTTACGTGACCTTTTTGACGCCTTCGACCGTTCACCTTATAAGCGTCTTAAGCAGGATGCGCGGACTATCAACTGTTTGAATACGTCGTCAATTTGAATGCGTGGATGGAAAAGAACATCATAAAATTATTATTACAATTTTTTATATCTTGGTTAAGAATTACATAAAATTTTAAATTATTATTATTATTATAGTTATAAAAATATTATTATTCGGCACTATGCCATTTTTTTTGGCGACAACTGTGATTCTAATGTTGCGACCCGCAACATTTTTTACATTCGCGTGTACCTAACAATAGATTTTTCTCTCTCAGCATTATAAATAATAACGTGACCCACCGTAACGTGAACTACCTGTAGTCATTTAAATTTGGCAATATAGTTAGAGTTTGTGACGTCTGTCGTATAAGTGCCAAAGTGTTGCTTGGGCTTAGTGTATTGTCTAAATACCTGCATATTTATACATAAATCAGTAATATAACAGTTAAAATTGCAATATATCGGCAAAATTCTGAAAGTTTTAAAAATTGGTAGAAATAGGGATAGCATAAATATTAATAAACTAAAAAGTTCCCACCCCTAAAGTGTGTGCTTCATCCCTTACAACATTGTTTCAACCCCAATTTTATTTTTTTTCGGAATATCTACGAAACAGTGCATGGTAGGTAATAGTATATTATTTTATATGGAGGAAAAGTGATATAAAAAAAAATACTTTTCATGGCACGCTCGTGTTTAACAGCCGAACGGAGTGAGGCTGGTAATAGAGAGCAAGCCATGAAAAGTAACTTTTCCTCCAAATAAAATATGCTGTTTTTTCTTCAAATGTCGACATATTAATGCAAAAACATCTCTTTTTAATAGTAATAATAATAATTATTATTAAAGGTAAGTGCGGGTTCGCAAGGCGGCTTAGACCAGTGTCGGTGAATAGGCACATGTTGTTGCTATAGTAACGTAACATAAAGCTGTCAGTGGACACTGTCAACAATAATCGGAGAAGGGTTGCGTTTTAATTCCGTATTGATAAGCAGTTATTGAGTTCGAACTTACTAATAATAACCAATTTGTTCCTAAATTAGTGATTTTTAGAAATGCAGTCACAAATTGATAAATACAAATTGTAGTTTGATAAATCTTGAGATTTTGAAGCTTATTTTGTTGTCTGTTTGTATTGTATCTATGTTGCTATGACAAC